>PVIH01000087.1:474343-532006 GCA_004025045.1 Sigmodon hispidus
TTTTTTTTTTTTTTTTTTTTTTTTTTTTTTTTTTTTTTTTTTTTTTTTTTTTTTGCATAATTCAGACTTGCTTAGTTCCTTTCCACTTCTGAGCTTCAGAAACTCAAAGAAATTAGGAGAGAACACATGGCCATGCACAAAGCAGGTGCTGTTACATAACATTCCTTAGGGATGGAACACCAGCATGTCTTACATTTAACATAAACATGAGAGGCTACTCAAATAACTCTTCTTTAAACAGAAAGTGTGTTCCAAGGTGACTATTGCGTTTCCAGTGAGAACTGGCTGGCATCATCCCTGCTAAAATAAATAAATCTAAATAAGTGCTAGAGCATAAACAATATTTTCTGTCTCACCAGGCAGCAACATAATATGAAAAGCAAAGTAGATGCTGTACAGTGTCTAGATTGGTGCCTGGCATAAATTAAGTGTTAAATGCATGTGTGCTGCACACTCCTTCCCCTTCCACAGCCACTTTGAGAAATACATGGCCCTGCTTCTGAGAGAAAATATAAATCAGGCCCTTCATCATTCAGCATAGACAGCTGGCCTCACCTCCTGTACATCTGGTATGTAAAGCATGCGAATCTTCCTTTAATCAACAATCCAGAATAATAGCATTTCCGACTCTCATCAGAAAATCCGAACAGTAACTGATTGCAATGCAGTTCCTGCCAAATGTTCCCTGGGACAGTTGATGCTCCAGAGAAACTGACTAATGGATATGTTATCTATATGTGTTCTTCTCTAAGCTTTTTCTTTGAATTTAGAGGCCATTAAAAATGTATCTGGACTATATTATAGCAATTTCACATAAAATCCCTTTCCAATTTGAAATGTTCTACCCCTTTATCTACTTTTTAGACAATCTGTACTAAAACTATCTACTTAGCCTGGTACCATAAATCCATAATAAATATTTGAATATTGGAAGAATAAATATTTCAAAAATATTTCTGTATTTTCTCCCCCAATAAAGGCAAAATGAAAAAATAACATCTGTTAAATTTTCTTTTATATTTCTTTTCTCTTTGGACCTCTTCTTCCTTTTATTCTTCACATATTAGCTGGATATAACCTCTTTTGTCAAGGAATGACATCTTTCTTTCTTAGCTAGGTTTCTAATTTTTTGCCACCCTGGTCCCAGTGCAGTTAGTGGCCAAACACATACTTGTGTAATTGTTTGCATTCCTGTATCTTTGCTTGCTTGACTGTGAGCCATTTCAGGACATGCCTGTGCCTTCTTCTTTTTTCTAACTGCAGCATACGGCAAAAGGGCCTTGCCCAAAGTAGGTTAATAAATGTTTGAATGTCAAGTAAAAGAATAGAGCATTTCAGTCTCAATTACATAATCAACAGTGCATTTCTTCCTTGAATTTAGTAGCAGAGGAACTTACTTTCTGCTCATTTTAATGGGTTCTTGCTTTATGCAAAATGTTTTATTTAAAAAAAATATCATGAGATATCATTGTGGTTCCTGCCACTCAGAAGTTCTCCATCAGGTGAGGGAGACCTTCACAGCATGCCTGTAAGCATATTCAAAGTAATCTAGATTTAGTATTTAAATATCAGCCTAAAGAAGGTGACTAAGAGAGTGGGGGAGATGGAGATGACTAAACCAATTTCATCACGAGTTAAAGGAGATTCGTGGCTTGAGGTTGGCTACAAATGAGTAAAATGTTAGCAGACAGGCATGAGTATGGGTATCTCATGCCATGTAGAGGGAATAGCTGTCACTCATGTATCAACTCATCCATTCATTCCACAAGATTTAATGGAGGACTGAGGTTTCTAGTATGCAGACATTGTTTTCATCTTGTACTCATGAAGACTGTGATTCTGACACATGATAACTTTTCAGTAGATACTTATTGCAAAACAGTTTGTGACTAGAGAGGTGAATAGGACAGGAAAAGATAGTGTAAACAAAGTGAGAGGGCTGCAGTCAGTTCTGCTTGTGTGGGTAGTCAATGAAGGTTCTTGACTTGGGGAGCACACACACCTGGGGAAGTGTGGATGGATAAGAGAAGAGTTAGGAGGCACTGGCCACACTCTTCGTGCCCCCAGGACATTTGCTTGTGCTCTTAAACCTAACAGAAGATGGTAGAGCATCTCTGAGAATTTAAATAGCCTTTTGGAAGAGGAAGAAATATGCATGCTCATGCACATAAAAATAAATAAGGTGATTAATCTTAAGTCGGATGTAAGTTGAGCTGTACAAGTCATCAAGCCAAGCACCTCAGCACTTTAATGTCTTATTCTTAAAAATAGGTTGAAAGCAAGCAAGCTAGGTAACCTAGGAAGGCTTATAACATAAAAGAGTAAGGGCAGGAAAATAGCTCAGTGGATAAAAGTACTGGCTGGGAAAATTTGACATGCTGAGTGTGATCCTTGGAATCTATCAAGAAGAAGAGAAGCGCCTCCTGCAGGCTGTTCTCTGCGGTCCAGATGACTGTGTCCACACTCACTCATGTGCATCATATGCATCCAATTATACAGAAAGCAAAAATGTTAAAAGGAGAAAGAACTCCAAAAAAGCAACAGAAACTTTCTTTAAAGAAAACATTAATATCCCCAGAGACAAAAATGCTTAAAAAGTAACATAATAAATCTAAATGTGCTCATATAAATACATAATATAAAACTAAAATTGACAGTTTGAAAGAAGCAAAAATTTAATTGAGAACAGAACACAAAGATACAGATAATAAGAAAAAATATAACTAAAATTGACAATTTAAGAAGCAAAGAAATTTCATTGAGATCAGAACACAATAATAAGAAATTATTACACAAATAATACAATTATACAAATAATAAGAAAAGGTATGTACACTGAAATGTTCCAGTGTCAACTATACCAAGATGAGCATTTGTGTGTATATATATTTGCAGGTATGTTAGTGCATATGTGTACCCAGGTGCACTTGCACATATACATATGGTTGTGAAGTCTCAAAATTGATGTCAGCTGTCTTCCTCAATAGATCTCCACCTTATTCATTGTAGCAAGTTAAGCCTATAACTCCCTCATTGGGCTACTTGTCTGGCTTAGTTTCAGGATTCCATCTTTGCTGGAACTATAGGGGCCAGCATGGCCACTCAACTTACATGGGTTCTGAGGATTTGAACTCTGACCTTCAGGCTTACAATGCAACTATTTTACCTGCTGAGCCATCTCCCATTCCTGATAGCCTTTTGGAAAATGACAACTATAGATATTTACATTAAAACTACAAAAGCCATTCCCTAAAAAATATAACTTATTAAAAGGCTATAGCAAGACACATACTTATGAAATTTTAGTACACTAGGGATAAAGAAAACAAAAACATGTTCCAAAGACAAAAGACAGGCAACTTACAGAGCTTTCGTAGTCAGCACCTGTTTTGGAAACCAGACATTAGTGGAGAACTATTTTCAGTATTATAAAAAAAATATTTCCTGCCTGGAAATATATGATTGGCCAAACCATTAATATGTACCACAGGTAAATTTAAAATAAACAGTATTTTCAGCAACGTTACCTCCAGTATATTGTGTCTCAAAAAACTTAGGACAACATGGTCCACCAAACAATAACAAAAAAAGACATGAAAATCATAGCACACAGGATGCTATCAAGAAAGAAGTGAAAGGAATTCTAAGTCTGGGTTTGAGTGTGTATGTGAAGGAACTTCCAGGATAGTGGCCATGTAACTGATTCAGAAAGGAAGTGATCTACAGAGCAAGAGTATCAAAGGTGGAGGAGGTACATCGTTAAGAAAAATAATGGCATGATCAGAAACTGTGTTTGAGAAGCTGTTGGAGGAAATGTGAAGAGTAAGGCAGTTATTGATAAGCAGAGTCCTAAGAGAATTGTAAAAACAAGGAGGCCAGTGATAACTATGCTAAAAACCCAAGATTGCAGAAGGAAGCAATCATAGTGATGTACACTGCAGTTGGAGTCAGAAACGGATATTGAGTGACATGATAAATGTTGACTGTTGGTGCAAAGAAAATTACAGTGTAACTATAGGGAGCAGATCAAGAAGAAAAGCCACGGGAAGGCTTGTGAGTTGCCTGAGGAAGTCAAATAGCTTTACATTGGGGTATCAGCATACAACTATATTGGAAAATTTGGGCAAACACTAGAAGCTTATTGTGTAGATTATGAAGACAAATATTAACTGACATAGCTAATAGAATTGACAATGGTTCCACCCTGACTATATTACTATCTATGATGACTATTTTTGTTGTTGCTGTTGTTTTGTTTTGTTTTGTTTTGTTTTTCAGCAAATGGCTCTAGAGAGCACAATTGTAATCCCAGGCTCCTGTCTCTCACTTATAATCATGTGACAGTGATACTTATTAAATAAAAACTGTACTTTTCATTTGACCTGCTTTGGGCCTACTGATAAAGAATAGGACAATTTCTTGAAGGGCTGGGCAGCAGCCACAAGTTAAAGCATGTCATTCTTTAACATAGGTGATAGGTACTCAATCATGAACTATAAGACCAATGTTCTTGGATAGTTTATTTCTGTTTTCAGATGCTATCATGTCTACAAAATACCCATATGTGCATATACAGGAAGTATGCAGCAATTTGTTATGGAATAGATTTTGGCTAGATGACTTCACTCAACTGTAGGCTAATTCAGATGTTCTGAAGTTCATCTTAATAAGTGCTTTAGACATACTCTGGCTGAAGACGTTTTTCAAGCTATGACAGATTAACCTGACTTCAACCTTGCATTTAAGTCAAGGAGCAACTGTGCTTCAGGCTTCTTCAAGTTGAGATTTGTATTAATTTGAAGGCTTATGTAGCATCTCTGTCTCTTGGGGGATCAGGCTGGGGGGCAGGTCACTGTGAGATGGGGTTTGCACCATAGTTTTTTTTTAAACAAACCTTATAATTGTTACCTCTTACATGTATGTGTTTGATATTCTTTATCAGTCTAAATTTTAAAAGGGAGAAGAAAGATGTGAGATATACATTTCAGACAGAATCATTAAGATTTGGCAACTGGAGAAACAGGTAGATTAAAAAGGAGAGAGCAGTGGATACTGTACTAAATAAAGAAAGAAGAAAAGAAACAACAATATCTCCCAAACAGAAGAAGTCAATACCACAGAAGTCTAAAACAACTTCCAGGGGACGTGGTGGAAAATGGCGCCACTTGCTGGTGAATGGGAAATAATACAGGCCTTGGGTCTCAGCACTGTGGTTCCTGCTGCTTCCTCATCTAAAGATGAGATGAGGATTTCAACTTTACAACTTGATTTTGCTGCTGTTTGTATAAAATGCAGTGACAAAATTGCTGGAGTAAGATGTCATTTTCAATATTATACATTGGAAATATTCACATGAAATTAATCTTAGTATTGTGCAAAGAAAAGGCTATGCTACTGAAAATGAATTTTGCTTTCAAAAACCAGTTATTTCCAAGGTCCTGTAAAAGACAGCTTTTCTTTTAAATGTGAAAGGGGTAGGGTGACATTTCAGGATCTGAATCTCAGGCCAATTCTCTGACCCAGAGGTGCAACCACAGTGGAGGCCTGAAAGTGAAGTTCTTCACCCAGTCCAGGAGGAATTCTCAGCAAAGATGAACCAGTTCTTGAGTGGTTCTTGACCCAAGAAGAAACAGAGATGTCTGGAAGCAGAAGCAGTCTGGATGGAATGGGGTTCAATTTTAACACTGTCTGTCTTTTACTATAGCTCCAAGGAGGAGGCTTCCCATAGGTATCTCACATTCCCAGGTGGATCCAAATTCATCTGCATGGAATTTTCTGGTAACGACAACAACCTGATAGCAGTTCAATAGACACTCCCATTAGGTGTTGTGTAACAGGAGAGAGGTGTTGAGAAATGCACCCTTAGGTTATTTTGTCCTTAGGTGAATATCACAGTGTACTTACACAACCCTAGACAAGTAGCCTACTGTATATCTATCCTTTCAGGCATCCATTCCAGAATGGGGCAGTCTCATCCATGCTACAGATTTCTTCTGGAAAGGAATTCCCTCTCACAAGAATCTTATCTCAAGTTACCCAAAACCCTTAACTGTTTTCACACTAACTCACAATATAGGATAATTTAAACCACCCAGTATTTGCAGTGCATTCAAGATCAAAATCAGGTCCATCCATTCAAGATCAAGATCAGGCCCAACCTTTCTTAGGCCCATTCTTTCTTTCAGCATTGAAAACACACTGTACATTGTCCTTATGGTCTTGGTGCTGATGCAGCTCAGTGCCTGGCTTTCAGTTCGGGTTATTAGAAGTTACTCTGCATCTGATATGGTCTCTTCTTGAAGGTGTTTTTGTGTCATTACCTTCAGTGACTTCACAACTTCTGACATTTAGCAATTTTTCTTCAAGATCATAGCTAAATAAAACATGACTGACTAGAGAGAAATAACTATCATTGATTTTTGTACTTCATGGTCCCTAAATATTTTTAATTTTGTTTCAAGGCCAACCACTCATCATGGTCTCTTACCAACAACATTAGCACGAGATCCTGTCCATTTAGAGGCCACGGTGAACCAAACAACACACAGTTGAGTCAAACATAAAAGAAAATGGTTCTCAATGAATGATGTCAGGGATGATACATCACATTGTTTTCCAGAGCTCTTTCCTTTCTATGAATAAAAGGGGTATACTCTAAGACCAAAAGCGTACAGTAGAAAAAAATACAAACCAATAGCAGAGTCATTTATTTCTCAAGGGTTATATAATATATATAATTATATAAGACTGGTGGCACAATAGCACTAATTATACATACTAGCAACACCTCAAACAAGTGACTAATATATTGCCTTAGAATGTGATATCTCTAAGATTATGACATCATTAGAGAAAGGAATATTTCAACTTACGTATAATATGGGCCCTGACATAAATGTGACCTACAATTGACTTAAATATAATGTGATGCATGATGGCACTGTGTCCCATGTACTATTCTCAGCACCATTCAGAAAGTCATTTATATATATATGTACATATAAATATGAATGTATGTAAGTATGTATGATCTTGTCTTGCTTGATCCACCAGAGCCTCTATATTTTATCTATAGTCCAAATGAGCAGGATCCACAAATGTCAGTAAGAGCCAATTTGGCTCTTCTCTCCAGCCAACTCTGGCACCAAGGCAGAGATGTGGGAGCTACAAAGGAAAAAATCGATGAGGCACTTAGGGATACTGTACTTCAAACATCTCAGGCTTGATCTGAGCTGACAAACCTGACCCTTTCTGTTTTAGTCACAGTTAAAGTACTTGCTCTAGCCTGGTGGTGATGGCTCATGCCTTTAAATCCAGAACTTGGAGGGAGAGGCAGGTGGATTCTGTAAGTTCAAAGACAGCCTGGGAGAGAGAAAGAGAGAGAGAGACAGAGAGAGAGACAGAGGCAGAGAGAGACTTAGTTCTAGAACAGCCAGCTCTACATAGGAAGACTCTGTCTCTGGAAAACAAAAAACAAAAACCTTGCTGTTTTCAGAGTCTCATAGTTTCATAAAAAATGACCTATATCAGTCAGTTTCTCCTCCTTTTCCTCTTCTTGGCAAATTCCTGTTCTTTTTTTTCATAATTTTGATTAGCTGACACTGTCTCTAAGAAACATTTTGGATCAGTTAGACATTAAACTTGGGGGGCAAAATGAACATTCTTTTGGGAGCATGAGTAGCTTTCATACACATATACGGGAAGGGCACCCTGAATGAGCTGAAAGCTGGACCAAAGGAAGAGCTGTGGAGGAGCCCCAGCTCCCTACACCACCAGAGAAACATTTTTGGAGTTAATAAGGCCACCAAATAGCTGGTAAAAAACTCAACATCACTGAGCATATCTGCAACAAAATATGAGAGAAAAAGAAACAAAAGAGGCATTCTGCTTCAGTCGGATGCTGGGTCATTCCTACCCTTCTGGCTATTGATGCTTGACTGTGAATTCTCTGGGATGAAGACGTGTGGACTCCATCTACCTTCTGGGTACTATGAATAATACTGCTATAAGCATGCAAATATAAGTGTCTGCTTGAGCCTCTGATTTCTGGTTATTCTGAGTATACACTCAGAAATAGATAGATCATATGGTAATTCTATTTTTAATTTTCCTGAGGATATGCTGTTCTGTTTTCCATAGCATCTACACCATTTTACATCCCCATCAACAGAGAAAATATGCTCCAATTCTTCGCATCCTCACTAACACATTTTATCTCTTTTCCTTTCTTCTCAACCCCTTCATATTTTTGTTTTTTTGATTGGCAAGGTCTCGCTGTGTAGCCCAGACTGGTTTCAAACCTGTGATCTTCCTGCCTCTGCTTTGCAAATGCTGGGATTGAGGACTGTGATTAAGGGTGAGTCAAACTATCTAACTGTGCCCATGAAGCAAGATAAAGCAAATGTTCCAATGTCCGCCCCCCCCCCCATCATACTTCCCAGTCCCAGAGGCTTTGCTCACTAGCTTCCAATGAGATCAAAGCAGTGTCTGTGACTCCATATTCGAAGAGAGTTAGGGTAGGGGTGGAGTGAGTAGGGAGAGGCCACAGTGCAAAGGAAACCTTCATTTAGGCATCATCTAGCTTTCAGGACTGTCCTCTGTGATCTTCTCTGGATATGCAGGCAGGGGTCACAGAATCATTCAAAATCACCATTCATTCTCCTCCTTTGCAAATCCCATTCAGAGGGGCTGGCAGGCACAACAGACCGCAGATTCTATTAATAGAAGCCTTCCTCTCAAGGTCTTGATAAACATGAAATGAGATAGCCACACTTAAGCAAACACAACAATGTCTTTTATAAATAAAGAGCCCAAACAAATGGTAAGCACCCAGGAAATGTCATTAATCAACCAAGTAAATAAATATTAGTCAATACTGTGACTTCTGCTAACGATCCCTATTACTACCTGGGCAGGCCTGGCTCCTGTAAACCTCACTGTTTTTGTTGTGACTCCCCAATGCTTTGAAGTTTGTCTTTGCAGGTTCTGTTTCACCTACCTTCTGTTTGTTCCATCTGGAGAATCCAGGTTCTTGCTCTCAGCTTCAGATAAGCTATGGCCATATCTGCAGCTATTTCCATCTTCCCTGATTATTCCTGTCCCCTCCTTACTCCTATTTTTTTCTGTAACCCTCCTGGCACTCTTGTTTCCTACAGCAAATGCTTTTGTTTTCATGCCTCTCAGCTCCATGACTTTGAATCATGGCTCATGGGTCTATATTCCTATCAGGCCTGTACTCAGTAAGGGTTATGAATAATGAGCTATGAATGAGTCAATAATGAATGTTCAGGAACATCAGTGAATCAAACTCTGATCATTGGCAAATAAGGCAATAAAGGAGAGTTCTTCCTTGAAACTTGCCTCAGTGGCTTACAAAATGGAAATAATGTCTCTGCATGTAATGTGACTTAGATTTTACTTCCCTAAGTGCTTGGAACTTCAGAGAGATGAACTACAGTAGGCATATGACATACATTAGATCTTTGTAATAGATTATCCTATAGCCTTCACCCATAGAAAACATCAAGGGTGTAGGACAACTCTGACCAGTGTTCTGAGCAGAGGAGGTTCACATTACTTCATGTTGTTTACTGTTCCTGTAATCCTGGACCTGCTCCTAGCAGAGTCATAAAACCGTGATTACTAGTCTTATAGGACACTGCACATTCCCTGCCTCAAGGAGTTTGTACAGGAATTTTGTTTTTCCATTCACTTGTATCAATTGTCCTGAGATTCAACAGTTAATCTTTGCTCTCTTCTTTAAAGCATCTACTATAGTTGATGGGTTATTTTCTTGGCCCTTAAATGCATTCTTCATTTACTTTCTGGTCTTCTTCCCTCTTATCTAGCTGCTCATTACATCATTAAAAAATTACCATTTTTTATTTTGTTTTTAATAATGGTCTTCATACTGATTGTGATGTGGTATATCATTATGGATTTGATTTGAATTTTTGTGATGTTGAGTATCATTTTGGCATATAAAAATAATAGAATATGATCTTTGTATTATTTTTGTTTTAGAAGGAATGTATAGGCATCACAACAATGTTATCAAGTTATTTGTTTATAATCTCAAATATTCTAAACACATCTCATACTCCTTGATGGTACTGTTGTGCCCATCAAAGTCATAGTTAACCTCACCTGTAGCTCTTAGTGTAAGGTATGCTTTGCATGTGTTTGCAATGTGAAATCAATGTGAACATCACATACATTTTTTTATAAGTAGTTTCTGTCCATAGATAACATAATGGACACACTTCAGTTTTCTGCTATGACTTTGAGATATTTTATTTGTCACTCAGTGAGAAATCTATGATAATGAATTTCAAAAATTCCTGGGCGGCCTTTTCTTATTTCTGTTATACATGTCTTTCTCAGTCAAGCAAAGCACCAAGAGGGTAAGCTTTATATTTGCTAGACTAGAATATGCTTAAATGATTTTAAGGTAATGGCAATCTGTTCAGAGAAGAGAGGGGGACAGATGTCTCCTTTGAGGCATCTAAGATTCAAAAAATTCTTGATGGAGTAGCTCAAATAGAGCCAGCAAAACCTGAGATATACATTGTCAGTCCCCCACCTTCCTCTGAACAACTGTGAGTACATACAGGCTCTGGAGAAGCCACACAAAAGTAACTATGGAGAAATTGATACTTTCTGTTCAGACCACAGTAAATAATAGCTAATTACACTGTATGGTGTAGAGTATTGATAAGAAAATGAGTAATGTTTTTCTGGGATATGCTCCATGTTCTAACATTTAGTGACACTATGTTCTGAGGAAAGTAAGTTTAGCAATCTTTTTTTATTTAGATCAGCAAAGTTATTTATCAAACAATTGTTTATGGTAATTTGCCCATTCTCTAAAACCTTGAAAGAAGGGTTCATTAGAATCACTGACAGTTTTTGTTTGTTTGTTTTTGATTTTTATATCAAAGAGATTTTTTTGAGAGTGGAGAATAAAGACAGATTAACATCAAAAAGAGAACACATGTCTGAGAAAACAGAGCATTTTCATCTTGTCAGAGGAATGACTCATGGCCAGAAACAAGGAATTCTGTTCTTAATATAGCAGAAGTTGGCTGAGATAAGGGATTTATTGACCATCATTCTTATCAAGTTTTTTCTTTTGTTTCTTGACAGTCACAGAAATAAATGGTCTAAAGTCATAATAAAAAATTTTCTAAAGCAATAGGTATGCTAATTTACGAGAAATAAACTAGCCTCTTAAATCATGCTTTATGCAATGTTTTAAAGGCAAGCACTGCTCTGCCTTTTAACATACTCTTTGAGTGCTTTCAGTTTCTTTGCCTGACATAGCAGAGCTGGACATGCTGGTATATGAGTGTAATCTTAGCATTTATGAGGTGAGAGTAGAGGAATTGGAAGGCTGAAGTCAGCCTGGGCTATACAGAGAGACTATTTTAAAAAATGAAACCAACCAACTCCCCACTCCCATAACCCTTCAGCAGAGGACTTAAAACCCCCAGAAAATCTGATCTGTAGAGTCCTTCTATAGAATTGTAAATGGCCATGTTTTGAGTGAGGGTACATGCTGCTCTTGGTCTTCTTATCATGGTGTGGGGTGAATGTGCAGGGGGAGGGTGTTACAGGACAAAAGGCACCAGAGTCATAGTTTAGCTTTGCATCCGACTGTACTGCTTTTTCCTGTGACACTCTGGACGTGTCAAACTCTCTATCCAAATTCTTTGTATTTAGAATGGTAATAAAAATGAGATATGCTGACAAGGATGCATATGACAATTCTGTGGAAATTCACTCAAAGTGCTTAGAAGTTGGGCTAGCAATGCTGTTTAGTAATAATTACTTATTATTAGATAAGAATTTTAGAGGGATACCCTCTATCCTTTGTCACAGTAACAAACTATAGGCCTGAGCTGACTGACTTCATTCCTTCAGCTTAGGGCCATTTGTTCTGGGAAATGGTGTACCTCCAGAATGTAGAGGTAAGCTCATTTGCCTGGAACTTAACACTTCTTGGGAACTTAACCAAGGAAGAATTCTTCAACACTCCTTAAAGGAAGAAGGTGGGTTAATAGTTGATGAAGAGAATTTCAGGCTCAAATTTCTTCTTGTAGGCAGTGTTCCTTTTTGAGACCAAAGGGGCTTCTTTGAAGGCTCTGGAGGAAAGATGCCAAATTTTGTTCATAATTTTGTATTATTTTTCTTGAAGAGGTCTTTCAAAGCAATATAGTCTTAAATCTCCCCCCAAAATATAAGTTTACTGCTACATGGGCATTATGAAGATAAAACACAATTTAGTATTTTTTTGTAGGACCTCCAATAAAAAGGCTTGATCTTGTAAAAATCCTTTGTAAGATGTTTACATAGTCTCATTTGGCTTCTCCCAGTGGTTTGCCACTTTGAAGTCATAGAGATATATTAGAATAATGAGAATTGCTTTCTCAGTGTATGTGCTTGTCAGGGAGAGAAGAGACTTGTTATATTTCTCCCCTTGATAATTTTAATATACTACTCCATATGGATGATTGCCATTGTGTATATTATGGATCTTGAACACTTTCTCCCAAATACAGTAAATTTCCTCCTGGGACCTGAGGTGGATGCTATGGGATTCCACTTAGCCTCCTCCACCCCTCACCAAGGTGTACCACTTGCTGACAGTGTACATTAATCCTTCCCTAGATTCAAAGTAAGTAACTACCTTATACAAAATCATGCCTCCCAGTCACAAAAGGCAGATACTTTATGATTCTACTTACAGAAATCATAGGTACACAGGTAAGTGAACTAGATTAGTAATTACCAGATTGGAGGCTGAACATCTTTGGAGACGGTGATAGCTATGCAATACTACTAAGATACTTAATGCTATGGAACTATATTCTTATTCGTAGTATAAGAAGTATAAAAAAGCATAAATTTTGTTGTGTGTATTTCTTAATCTTTTTTTATTATGAATAAAGTCGTATTTTTTTTATCCTTGTATCCCCTTGTTCAGGCTCCCTTCCCCCTCCCACCCCTCCAAGTCATTGATTCTTCTCTTCATCAGTTTATCTCCTCCCCAGCAAGGGCAGGAAGTCCCAAGGTCCCAAGGTGGCTTAGTTCAGCATCCACTCCAGGCAGATCCGCTTTCCTCATCCCAACATCAAGACTGGGTCAGGTGTTCCACTGGAGGGAGTGGGTTCCAAGGTGTTCATCCAAGGTGTTTCAGATTCCAAGCTGTTCAGTGTTTGTGGTTTGCAGCTTGGACATGCTTAGCTTTTTGTTTAAAGTCCACTAATGTGTGAGTACATCCCCTGCTTATTTTTCTGGGTTTGTGATACCTCGCTCAGGAGAATAGTCTCCAAATCCTCCATTTGCCTGCAAATTTTAGGATATAAGTTTTTCTTACTGCTGAGTAATACTCCATTGTGTCGATGTACCACAGTTTGTTAATTCATTCTTCAGTTGAGGGGCATTTAGGTTGTTTCCAGGTTCTTGCTATTACAAATAATGCCGCTATGAACATAGCTGAGCTAATGCCTTTGGAGTGAAAATGTGCATCTTTAGGGATTGATTCCCAGTTATCTGAGAAATCAACATACTGCATTCCAGAGTGGCTGAACAAGTTTACACTCCCACCAACAATGAAGGTGTGTACCCCTTTCTCCACAACCTCTCCAGCATAGGGTGTCATCTGTGTCTTTTATCTTAGCCAATCTGACAGGTGTAAGGTGTTATCTCAAAGTTGTTTTGATTTGCATTTCTCTGATGGCTAAAGATGATGAGCACTTTTTCAAGTGCCTTTCAGCCATTTGTAATTCTTCTGCTGAGAATTCCCTTTTTAGTTCTGAACCTCATTTTTTGATTGGATTATTCAAGGTTTGGGGCTCTAGTTTCTTGAGTTCTCTATATATTTTAGAGATTAGTCCTCTGTCACTTGTAGGTTGGTGAAAATCTTTTCCCATTCTGAAGGCTGTTATTTTGTCTTAATGACTGTATCCTTAACTTTACAGAAGCTTCTCAGTTTTAGGAGGTCCCACTTATTGATTGTTGTTCTTAGTGTCTGTGCTACTGGTATTATATTTAGGAAGTGGTCACCTGTGCCAATGTGTTGGAGGATATTTCCCACTTTCTTTTCTATCAAGTTCGGCATAGCTGGGTTTATGTTGAGGTCTTTGATCCACTTGGATTTGAGTTTTGTGCAGGGTGACAGGCTTGAATCTATTTGCATTTTTCTACACACTACCATCCAGCTATGCCAACATCATTTGTCAAATATACTATCTTTTTTTCCATTGAATATTTTGGGCCTCTTTGTCAAAGATCAGATGTTCATAGGTTTTTTTGGGTTAATGTCGGGATCCTCAATTCAATTCCATTGATCCACAAGTCTGTTTTTATGCCAGTACCAGGCCGTTTTTATTACTGTAGCTCTAGAGTATAACTTGAAGTCAGGGATGGTGATGCCTCCTGAGGTTCTTTTGTTGAGCAAACTTGTTTTGGCAATTCTGGCTTTCCTTTTATTCCCAATGAAATTGAGTATTGTTCTTTCAATATCTGTAAAAACTTGTGTTGGGATTTTTGATGGGAAATGCATTGAATCTGTAGATTGCTTTTGGTAGAATTGTCCTTTTTACTATGTTGATCTTACCTATCCAGGAGCATGAGAGATCTTTCCATTTTCTGATATCCTCTTTAATTTCTTTCTGCAGTGATTTAAAATTTTTGTAAGATAGATCTGTTACTTCTTTGGTTATAGTTACTCCAAGGTATTTAATGCTATTTGCAGCTATTATAAAGGGTGATGCTACTCTTATTTCTTTTTCAGTTCTTTTATGTTATGTGTGTATTTTGGACACTAGCATCTACCCCATAATTAAAAACAGAAGCACAAATTACATAGATTAGAGGGCTATATAGATAATTAGGAGAACAGTCTGGGGAGTTATGGTAAGTGCTCCAACTGAGTCTTCCAGCAATAGGAGAGAGACAGGCTCTTGTGTTATACACTTTCTTGGGAAGTGTCTCCGACATCTGCCAGAATGAGAGTTTAGAAGATGTAGCCAAAGAGTAAGCCTTGATAGAGGGCGCTTCTCAGGATTAAGATGGAAAGGAAAGAGACAAAGGTAAGATGAATGCTTGTGGCACAGCCATTGATTTTCATCAATAAACTTGAGGATAGTGACTCTTGTGAGATGTGCCCTGAGGAAATCTTTGTATTCACTGAAAGAGAAATCTTGTCAGCTCTCACTGGGTCTTCCTGATAATTTTCTCTACTTCCCTGGCATTCTCTTTTCAGCATGGAGACTTCCTCACTGGGAGGCTTGGGTAAGCAAATACTTTCCAGGAGGAAGCTGCTTTTCTGAGTGTGGAGGACATGGAGAGCTACTTTAATACAAACTGTACTTGTTTTTGTTCCTACCAAACACTTGCCAAGAGTCCCCTCCTGAGTGCAACTAGCTTCATTTATGACATTTCCTTAAGATAATTTAACTAATTTATTCATATCTCTACTCATTTGGCGATTCTTTCATCCTATAGATGTTTTTAACACACATTTCCTAGGTGTCTTGTCATTGTGTTAGAAGCTACACTCCGTGATCAATTAACTGTTAACACTTTCTTTTATCAATGAGGGTATAGACTTTAATTGCTTTGCCCAACAAAATAATCACTTATAACTATTTAGTTTTTATTTAAACATTTAACTTTTTCTAGAATTTTATACATGAGTACTGCATTTATATTATTTCCATCCCTCATGTCCTCTTTCCTCCAATGTTCTCTCTATTCTTTCAATTCCTTCACCTCTATTATTGTTAAATACACACACACACACACACACACACACACACACACACACACACACACACACACCACACTATAAACACCAGGGTGGGAATCACTGGGATACCAAAGGCATGGCTACTCAAGCAAAATCAAGAACCAGAGGCCCCCTTTATCATGAGAATCCTTTGAAAACAACCTTCTAAAATGGAAAGTACATTTCTTAAATCTCAAAACTGAATTATATACTACTGAATTACATTTTTAAAAATGTTTATTTTTCTCTTCCCAAAGAGAGCATATTGATAACAAGAGTGAACATCTCTAGGAATAATAATGACATGGATGTTTTTGGTCTTGTCTCCTATTGTGTCCATCTTGGATGAGCTCAGGCTGTCCTTAGCTTTGAAATCCACACACAGGTAGATGATTCATATCTAAGATGTCTTGGATACTTCTTATGTGTCTGAAGGCAGCAAATTCCACCGGAGCTCCTGACCTCATCCTGCCTTCCTACCTGCCCTCTGCCTTCTTCCCTTTCTAAGCACATGCCTGTACCCTCCACGATGTGTTAGTCAAAATCTAGAAGCAGTACATGGCCACACATTTCCTCACCTCTCCAGTCCTGCAGCCTCTGCTTACAAAACACCCTACAGATTCTGCTGTTCTGCCTTCTCTCTAAGCTATTCCACACTGAAGCCTTCTTTCCCTCAACAACCCCAGAGCCTCCTGTTTCCTGTGTTTGTGGACTTCAGCCAACTTGAAATCAATGGGCAATGATGACTACTTGGCCTTGCTTTAAATTTAAAATGATAAGATGTCAAAACAATGACAGCAGGAAGCAAACAAGTTAGGTTAAAAAAGAGCTTGTCAAAATCATGACTTCTTGTGTATGTGTGTTGTATATTGACTTGAAAGAAGCATAAGGAAAACTTCTGGATCGCTAGAAGCATTTGATATCATGATGTTGCTTATGTGGGTGCACATGTACATACATACATACATACATACATACATACATACATATTCATGTAAGTTATACCTCAATACTAAAAAGTTATAAAAAGAAAAAAAGAAAGGACTTTTTGCCAAGACTATAAAGTCAGTTTGGCAGAACATGAAGGGCTGCTGTGAACTGACTTCCTTGGCTCTCCTTTAGAATAGGATGGAGTCCTGGCCTCCTGAGGTGTGCAGTATGTGAATTAAAGATATATAACCAGAAATCACATTTGCTCAGCTCTGCTCTACCCTTAGCTTTGCATTAGGCGCATTGTGATGAATATTTCATGTGTCACTTAACATTTCATCATAGAAGAGTATTTAAGGGCATTATGAATAATTAACATTTGGGCAGAGAACTGTTTGAGAATATTCAGTCTGGGCCACTGTCACTGTGGGACCACTGTGATATTCATTGGGTAAAAAGATGTCATTAATATGCCAAGCTTTTCCTAGACCCGCTCAAACAACACAGTGTCCCTTAGCTTTAAAATAAGCTAGTCTCAATCACAGGGACTCTAGCAATAAAGTGTAGCAATTTACATTAATGGAGTGACACAGCAACACGTACTGTTTCCTTTCCCAAAGAAGTGAAGCTGATGCCTCAAGACAATGGGAGATCTTGACTAACTGTCTGACACACAGTGTGCAGATACAGTTTGGATGTGCTGTGTCTGCTGTATTGCGTGGCATGATAAGGAAGGGGTTTGGGTACAATGTGGTAGTACAGAAGCTCAAATATGGGGCCCAGAGCGACATTGTTTGTGATCAGTGACTGCAAGCTTCTAAATCTCTTTCTAAAGTAGCCATTGGCAAGATGAGGATCAGATTCACAGGGCTGTTATCATAATTTTGAGTTTTAGTTATTTTGCATGTAATAAACAGTTCTCAGCATATGAGTTCTACAGATAAACTGAAAATACATCTCTCTCTCTCTATGTCTATCTATTTATCTATCTGTCATATATCTATGTTTATCTGTCCATCATCTATCTATCTATCTATCTATCTATCTATCTATCTATCTATGTATTTATGTTTATGGATGATTGATCATAAGAATGTGTAAACTTTCAGGTCTGGCTGATTATGGGCCTATGTTTTAATCTACTGCTAGCTTTTCCCTTGAAGGCATTGCATCCTGGTGGAGGCATGTTGGGCATTAGGGAATAGGTGATGGCAAATCTGTCTCCTGGCTCTGAGTCTTGGCTTCACTGTGCAGTCCCAGGCTGAGCCTGTGGGGGTGGCATCAACAGAATGAGATCTGAGATCTAGCCTTGTCACCTTCCACCTGTGCCATCCTGACTATGTCGTTCATTTCTCAGAATCTCCACAACCCTGTAGTAAGGAATTAGACTAGAAGGCACCAAGAAGCCTTCAGACTGGGACTTTGACATTCCCTACCTCCAGTTCCCAAAAGGCCTTTCCTGCAGCATTTCTCTGTTTGGTTAAGTGGCTGTAATGTGGAACTGGAGCTGATGTGCTGCTGGTCTGTGAAGTGTCTGAAGGCATCTCAGATAACAAATGGATCTGAGCAAATCTTTCTCCCCTGTTTGCCAGTATTGATTTCTTCCAAATGAAGAATCAATGCATGGCTGAGATGGGAGATGGGGATGGCACACAGTGTTCGTCCCCAGTCCACAGAGGGCAGCCCTCACAAAGCTGTCTACTCTAGTTGTCTATCTGTGTAATTCTTCCTATGTGCTGTCTTTCCTGTACCATAAGAAACCAATTAAACTCAAGAAATGGGAAATGTGTGCATGTACCTGAGAATAGAGAAGAATCAGACTAATTTGGCATCCATACTTTCCATGACCTTGGAAGACAATCTCAGCAGTCAATTCCGAGTTCTCATGCTTCATCCACATGCCATCTTGAGACTTGAGAAGGAATCACTAGAAATGTCCTAAACACCCGCTGGATCACAAAACAGTTCTACTGTTCAGTAAGTAACTGTCTTCTATAAATAATTGCCATTTTCAAAGGTAAGAAGCTGAGAACTCAGCCATCTCAGTAACTTTTCCAGAGCAGAGCTGCAAGGGAAGGAAAGCTAGACCATAAATGCAGGGCTTTGTGTCCCCACCAAAACACTCTTCCCTTAGCCTGTCAGGAGAGAGGCATGCATCCCTTTATACCCGAGATGGGATAGTGAAACCAGAAAACTGTAGCACCTGGGGACTACTCTGGTCTTTTTCAACATAGCTGCAGGTAATTCTGCCAGTTAAATCCCTGCACACACCTGAATGCAGAGTTCCGTTGCTATTACCTTCTATTCTAACCCCTTCTGCTATCTGTTTCCATGACCAACAGATCTTCAGAGTTAAGTTAGGTTAAATTACACAGACAACAATTTCAGAAATCATACCTGTTCATGCCAGTCTTCAAAAAGAGGGCTCAAATGCTCTGTAATTAACTCTAAAGATCACCTTGAACTTGAACTTTATGGAAGGTCTAGAATGTGATCGTCTGGCAGCAAGGGAACATGAATCATTCACTTTGATTTGCTTCGCCTTCCCTTCATTGATACCCCACAAACACACCCTGTATCCAGAGGTACTGATGTGCTTCCCTTGCCTGGGATGATGCTCAGTGGACAGCCCAGCATCGTTCCTTTGCATCCTCTTCTATACTCTTCCGCCTCGCTTCCCTTTCTCACCAAGCAACAGAAGTGTCTGAACACTAGAGACAGCAATTTCTAAACACATTCAGACATGATCTGGGGTGAGTTTTTTGTTTTTGTTTTTTTTCTTTTTAGCAGAAACAATGTTCGAGATAAACAAGACCCCGAACCCCCTCCCATCCCTGGAGTGGGGAACTCAACTGCATTTAGCTTCTGGAGACCTTTTCCTGTTTTGTTTTTTCTGTGGTGGTGCTCTGCCCTCTGGTGCTCAATACATAGAAGTGATCTCGTCTTAATACTGATTTCTGTCTCAAACTGAAATGGAGCTCTCTTGAAATAGGAAAAGATTGTTCTCACTGGCTTCCTTAAAACAGGCAAGACAGAGTATGCTACCAGATGGGAAAGAAACAGTGGACTGGGTCCCTGGACACAAAGAATCAGTCTTCTCTCACTCCCATAGTATCCCAGAGTGTGAGGCAGGGATGGATGTTTCTGCTAGTAGACCATTTTCCACCTTCCCTCTCCCCATTGGTCCTACAGGCTTATATTTTCTTGTGTTTTGCTGGATATGGACCTGCCAAGACTGTCAAGAGAAGACCATGAGTATCTTACAATCTGTAAGAACATAATCACTAGTCACTGTGGTGATATATTGTATATTTCATAAAAAACAGTCGGGAATATCAGAGAAGTGGTGACCTGTGCCTTTAATCCCATCACTTTGAAAACACAAATCCTCTGGATCTCTGTGAGTTCAAGCTCAAACAAAGACAGATGGTGGTGGCATCCACTTTTAATCCTAGCACGAGGAAAGTTGATCCAGGAATTGAATTTCCGGGCAGGGAAGGAAGTATAAGGAGGAGAGGGCACAAGTTCTTCCTATCGTATGAATGCTATACGGTGTCCTGATAAAACCTGGAGCCATAGAGTGGGGGAAAGACTTAATATTGGGAACAAAACCACAGCCAATTTTCACCCAGTCAACTGCTCAGGCTGAACAGTTCTATCTCTACAAGACCTCAGACTGACTGGATACGCAGCTGAAGGGAAGAACTTCTGCCTTCCTCTCCTTTTTCTCCCTTTCCCTGTCCAGCTATTTTAATTTATGAGCCAACTTTCCTAGTGCTAGGATTAAAGGTGTGTGCCACCACCGTGGCCTGACTTTATTTGGCCTTGAACTCACAGAGAACCCAAGGATCTCTTTCTCCTGAGTGATGGGATTAAAGGCATGGGTCACCACTTCCTGACCTTTACGGCTTGGCTCTGTTCTCTAATATTCCAGATTATCTTTTGTTAAATTACAATATATTACCACACTTTTTGTTTTTGCCTGAACATCCGGTCAGTCTGAGGCTTGTTGAGACAGGAGCTACCCCATCAGCCTGAGGTGAGAATTGGCTGTGGTTTGTTCCCTGTCTCTCTGATATTTCAGCTTTTCCTCAATATCTAGCTCCTGATTTTATTATATGCTAAATAGAATTTGTGAAATATCTCACATCTCTGTGGGAGGACTACTCATGCCTAGTCAGGTAGGTTCCATGCTATTGACTCATTGTAAAGTTATTAATAACCACAATGGCAATAGCAGTAATAGATATTTGTTGAAGGACAAAATATTTCAGTTAGGCAGAATAAATGATGGTGAATATTGCTAATAACAATAGTGTGTACACTCAGAAGCTGCTGATGCTAAATTTCAAGTGCTCTCACTGCCAAAAAGTAAGTTTGTGCAGTAATGCATGTAATAGCTTGGTTTAGCTATTCCACATGATTAAATTGCCATGCTGCACATCATAAATACATGTACTATTTACTTTTCACCAAAAAATTATCTATAACAACAAATTTATCTATAGTGCTTCTCTGTGCCAGACACATTTGAAGATAACACCACCTTTATTCATCTGCTACTCATGGCAGCTTAGAGACAGAACTTGTCTTAGTCCATTTTACTGGTGAGGAAACAGATATATTAACTTGTCACTCATGTGCAGTAGGCCTATAATTTGAGCCTCGATCATCTGGTCACTCTGCAATTCTGTTTCTGTTATTTCTCCTGACTCAAAACAATGACTAACAAAGGAAGAGAGTCGGGATAGAAAGAAGACATTAGAGTTATGGGCTGGTTCTGCCCCCAGTAATGGGATTCCTGGAACTCATCAAGGGGAGAAGCCTGAGGTTTGGGTTCTCTTTGAACTGGACTTTTTTTGGGGGGAGTATCAACTGAGATGGGCTCCTTGAATGCATATTTCTTCAAACAAGATTGAGATAACAATGACTGACAGGCCCTAAGTTGTAAATCTTTATCATATGAATAGTGACCAATGCTTAGCAGTTTACACTGGGCTGGTACATGATAAACATAGGATGTTGGATGGATCTGTGGGCAGTTAGCAATTACAATATGCTATACACTCTCTAAAATTTATTATTATATTGTACTTATTCTCTCTCTTCCTCTCTCGTGAGTGCAAGTCTGTGTGTGTGTGTGTGTGTGTGTGTGTGTGTGTGTGTGTGTGTGTGAGAGAGAGAGAGAGAGAGAGAGAGAGAGAGAGAGAGAGAGAGAGAGATTGAGATTGAGAGAGAGTATGTGCATGTAGAGGTCAGAGCAAAATTTTTAAGTGTTTTTTTTTCTTTGTACTATATGGGTCATGGGAATCAGATTTAGGTGCTCAGGTTTGGTTAAAGGTATCTTTACATTATGGATCCATAAGTCCATGTTATGTGATTTTATTATAGTGCTGCATGTCACTGTCACATCCCTTGAAGCATAATTATTCTCATTGCCACCTCCATTTTATAGAAAGAGAATCAAGGCATAAGAGATTAAGTTACTGTCTTGAAGTCACACAGGATGAAGCAAGTATTTTAATCCAGGTATTATCTTCAGTGTCCAGACTCTTAACCACCAACTGTGCAATCTTTATGGCTTAAAAGGAAGACAAAAAACATGATAAGAAGGGTAAAAACACTGGTGATCTCACTTATTATGCACACACCCTTTCTCGCTGAAAGGCTTGATGGGAATCAAGATTTCAAATGCAGACTTTTTTTGGCAGGGAGAGGCATAATATTTACCTTTAGACCCTTGTCAGCTGACAAGCTGAGTGCTTTTTAGGTATCAGAGTTCCTCCAGGAAGTAAATACTATGATCATCACCATTTGATCAAAGAAATCTGAGGACAGGGATGCTAAGTAGCATTCACATGGTCACTTAGCCAGTAAGTGGTAGAATTGCAATTTGAGCACAGATAGTCTTGTTCTTGCCTCTAGATTCCTAAACACTGTACTTTTGTGCTTTGAAACTTTGCTAGAATAAAACAGATAACAGATATCCAACAAAGATCCAGACTTATTTATATTTCACAGAAAAATCAGGTCTTTTTTATTTTCCTTTATATGAAAATATAGATATCCCTATAAGGAATTTGCTATACTTTGGATTTTAAACCATCTCTCCAATGCGATGCATTTTAAGCTTGGTTCCCAAAGTGGTTCTACTGGTAGTGCTTAGGCCCTTGGATATGTGTCCTTGAGGGGAACATCAGGATTCCAGCTCTCTCCTCTTCCTGTTTCAGCAGATTTGTTCCACTAGATGCTCTGTACCATTGCCACCCAGCATCTCCAAAGTCCTGGATCTTTCCTATGTCGGGTTTGAACATACAGACTGAGCACAACAACAACAACAAAAAACATCCACCAACTATTATCTTTAAAGTCACTTACACTAGATATTTTGTTAAAATGATGGAAAACATAATATACAAGTAGATAGAATCACATTACTATATAATAAATTCCATGCTGGAGATCAGCGTGAGTGTGGAAAACACATGCAGGCACGGGAGAACAAAAAAAGGGGAGAATGGAAGCAATGGCTTCGGGAGGGGTTCACTCACCTCTGCTTCCCTTTCTCGGCTCTCTCCTTGAATTGGTTTGGCTCCCAGGGTCTTTGTTTGGTTGCATACAGAAATGCTCAGTTACTTTTTGCCTTTTATCATTATAGGCTTTTACCTGGAAGTGGAAAGATGATGATCAAGATTAGTAAATGATATTCTTAACAGGGTTTTCTTTTTTTTAATTATGAATAAAGTCATATTTTTTTATCCATGTACCCCCTTGTTCAAACTCACTTCCCCCTCCCGCCCCTCCCAGTCAGTCACTCATTCTTCTCTTCATCAGTTTATCTCCTCCCCAGCAAGGGCAGGAGGTCCCAAGGTCCCAAGGTGGCTTAGTTCAGTCTCCACTCCTGGCAGATCCACTTTTCTCACCCCAACATCAAGACTGGGTCAGGTGTTCCTCTGGAAGGAATAGGCTCCAAGGTGCCAGTCCAAGGTGTTTCAGATCCCAAGCTGTTCAGTTGTTGTGGTTTGCAGCTTGGACATGCTTTGCCATTTGTTTAAAGTCCACTAAAGAGTGAGTACATCCCCTGCTTATCTTTTTGGGTTTGTGATATCTAGCTCAGGAGGATATTCTCCAAATCCATCCATTTGCCTGCAAATTTTAGGGTATCATTTTTTCTTACTGCTGAGGAGTACTCCATTGTGTAGATGTACCACAGTTTGTTAATCCATTCTTCAGTTGAGGGACATCTAGGTTGTTTCCAGGTTCTTAGTATTACACATAATGCTGCTATGAATATAGTTGAGCCTTTGGAGTGTGAATATGCATCTTTAGGGTATATGCCCAGTAGTGGTATTACTGGATATTTGGAGAGATTGATTCCCAGTTTTATGACAAACCACAGTACTGCATTCCAGAGTGGCTGAACAAGTTTACACTCCCACCAACAATGAAGGAGTGTACCCCTTTCTCCACAACCTCTCCAGCATAGGGTGTCATCTGTGTCTTTTATCTTAGCCAATCTGACAGGTGTTAGGTGGTATCTCAAAGTTGTTTTGATTTGCATTTCTCTGATGGCTAAAGATGAGGAGCACTTTTTCTTGTGCCTTTAGGCCTTTTGTAATTCTTCTGCTGAGAATTTCCTTTTTAGTTCTGAACCACATTTTATAATTTGGTTATTAAGAGTTTTGGGTTCTAGTTTCTTGAGTTCTCTATATAATTTAGAGATCAGTCCTCTGCCACTTGTAGGGTTGGGGAAAATCTTTTCCCATTCTGTAGGCTGTTGTTTTGTCCTATTGACAGTGTCCTTGGCTTTGCAGAAGCTTCTCAGTCTCAGGAGATCCCACTTATTGATTGTTGTTCTTAGTGTCTGTGCTACTGGTGTTGTATTTAGGAAGTGGTCACATGTGTCAATGCGTTGGAGGGTATGTCTCACTTTCTTTTCTATCAAGTTCAGCATAGCTGTGTTTATGTTGAGGTCTTTGATCCACTTGGATTTTAGTTTTGTACAGGGCCTATTTGCATTTTTCTACACACTACCATCCAGCTATCCCAACACATTTGTTGAAGATACTTTTGTCCGTTGAATATTTTGGGCCTCTTTGTCAAATATCAAGTGTTCATAGGTTTTTGGGTTAATGTCAGGATCTTCAATCCAATTCCATTGACCCACAAATCTGTTTTTATGCCAGTACTAGGCTGTTTTTATTACTGTAGCTCTAAAGTATAACTTGAAGTCGGGGATGGTGATGCCTCCTGAGGTTCTTTTGTTGAGCAAAATTGTTTTGGCAATCCTGGCTTTCCTGTTATTCCAAATGAAATTGAGTATTGTTCTTTCAATGTCTGTAAAAATTTGTGTTGGGATTTTTGTGGAGAGTTGCATATAGCCACGCCTTGCAGTCTCCTCACACGAAAAGATGGCACTGCATCTGCCCTCCACCTTCCACATGGTGAGTGCTCTCAGTGACAAACAATTCCTTATATGGCTAGGCTGAGGATCTGGCTTGCTTCCGCATACCTGGACCTATAGGTAATGAATGCCCCCTGTGGCATACTGGGGTTGGCTGCGGGCTATTTAGACTGCGGGTGGGTTTCCTGGGGAGAGAGTAAGTAAGAATCAGCCATCATCAAAAGTCAGAAATCAAGGTTCCTGAATAAAACTGCAGAAAGAAGAGCTGGTGTCACGTCTTCTTTGCTGGTGAGGTTGCACGCTACAGATTTTGATGGGAAGTGCATTTAATCTGTAGATTATATTTGGCAGAATTGCCAATTTTACTATGTTGATCCTACCAATCCAGGAACATGGGAGAGCTTTCTATTTTCTGTTATCCTCTTCAATTTCTTTCTTCAGTGATTTAAAATTTTTGTCAATTAGATCTGTTACTTCTTTGGTCATAGTTACTCCAAGGTATTTAATGCTATTTGCAGCTATTATAAAGTGTGATGTTTCTCTTATTTCTTTTTCAGCCCTTTTTTGTTTATTTGTTTGTTTAGAGTCCACTAATGAGTGAGTACATCCCCTGCTTATCTTTCTGGGTTTGTGATACCTCACTCAGGAGGATATTTTCCAAATCCATCCATTTGCCTGCAAATTTTAGGATATCATTTTTTCTTACTGCTGAGTAGTACTCCATCGTATAGACGTACCACAGTTTCTTAATCCATTCTTCAGTTGAGGATTATCTAGGTTGTTTCTAGGTTCTTGCTATTACAAATAATGCAGCTATGAACATAGTTGAGCTAATGCCATTGGAGTTCGACTCTGCGTCTTTAGTGTATACACCCAGAAGTGGTATTGCTGGGTCTTGGGGAGATTGATTCTCAATTTTCTGAGAAACTGCCATACTGCATTCCAGAGTAGATGAACAAGCTTACATTCCCACCAACAAAGGAGGAGTGTTCCCCTTGCTCCGCACCCTCTCCAGCATAGGCTGTCATCTGTGTCTTTTATCTTAGCCAATCTGACAGGTGTCAGGTGGTATCTCAAAGTTGTTTTGATTTGCATTTCTTTGATGGCTAAAGATGATGAACACTTTTTCAGGTGCCTTTCAGTCATTCGTAATTCTTCTGCTGAGAATTCCCTTTTTAGATCTGAACTCCATTTTTTGATTGAGTTATTCAAGGTTTTGGGTTCTAGATTCTTGAGTTCTTTATATATCTTAGAGATCAGTCCTCTATCACTTGTAGGGTTGGTGAAAATCTTTTCCCATTCTGTAGACTGTTGTTTTGTCCTATTGACAGTGTCCTTGGCTTTACAGAAGTTTCTCAGCTTCAGGAGATCCCACTTATTGATTGTTGGTCTTAGTGTCTGTGCCACTGGTGTTATATTTAGGAAGTGGTCGCCTCGTAGAAGTGCATTTCCCACTTTCTTTTCTATCAAGTTCAAAGTGGCTGTGTTTATGTTGAGGTCTTTGATCCACTTGGATTTGGGTTTTGTGTATGGTGACAGGCTTTGATCTATTTGCATTTTTCTACACACTACCATCCAGCTATGCCAACACCATTTGTTAAATATACTATCTTTTTTCCATTGATTTTTTTGGGCCTCTTTGTTGAAGATCAGGTGTTCATAGGTTTTTGGGTTAATGTCTGGATCCTCAATTCTATTCCATTGATCCACAAGTCTGTTTTTATGCCAGTACCAGGCCATTTTTAGTACTGTAGCTCTAAAGTATAACTTGAAGTCAGGGATGGTGATGCCTCCTGAGGTTCTTTTGGAGCAAAATTGTTTCAGCAATCTTGGCTTTCCTGTTATTCCAGATGAAATTGAGTATTGTTCTTTCGAGGTCCAAAAAATAATGTGTTGGGATTTTGATGGGCAGTGCATTGTATCTGTAGATTGCTTTTGGTAGAATTGCCATTTTTACTATGTTGATCCTACCTATCCAGGAACATGGGAGAGCTTTCCATTTTCTGATATCCTCTTCAATTTCTTTTTCAGTGATTTAAAATTTTTGTCAAATAGATCTGTTTCTTCTTTGGTTATAGTTACTCCAAGGTATTTAATATTATTTGCAGCTATTACAAAGTGTAATGTTTCCCTCATTTCTTTTTCGGCCCTTCTATCTTTAGTGTATAGAAGGGCTACTGATTTCTTTGCATTAATCTTGTATCCTGCTACATTGCTGAAGGTGTTTATCAGCCATAGAAGTTCCTTGTAAGAATATTGTGGGTCACTTATGTATACAATCATATCATCTGCAAATAGAGATAGTTTCACTTCTTTTTTTTCAATTTGTATCCCCTTAATCTCCTTTCACTCTCTATTGCTTTAGCTAAAACTTTGAGAACTATATTGGATAGATAAGGGGAGAGACAATATTCTTGTGTAGTTCCTGATTTTAGTGGGTTGCTTTGAGTTTTTCTCCATTAAGTTTGATGTTGGCTGTTGGCTTCTTGTAAATAACCATTTATTATATTTAGATATTCTCTCTGCACTCCTGATCTCCCCAGGATTTTTATCATAAAGGAGTACTGGATTTTTGTCAAAGGCTTTTTCAGCATCCAAGGATATGATCATGTTTTTTTTTCCTTCAGTTTGTTTATATGATGGATGACATTTATGGTTTTTTGTATGTTAGTTGAACCATCTCTGCTTTCTAGGATAAAGCCTACTTGATGGTGGTGGATGATACTTTTTATATGTCGCTATATACGGTTTGTCAGAATTTTGTTGAGAATTTTAGCATCAATATTCATGAGGGAAATTGATCTGTAATTCTGTTTTTTTGTTGCATCCTTGAGTGGCTTGCATGTTAGGGTAATTGTGGCCTCATAAAAAGTGTTTGGCAATATTCCTTGAGTTTCTACTCTGTGAAACAGTTTGAGGAATATTGGTAATATTTCTTCTTTGAATGCTTGTAGAACTCTGCACTGAAACCATCTGGACTGGGCTTTTTTTATTTGGGAGGCTTTTAATGACAGCTTTAATTTCCTTTGGTGTTATATGAATATTTAGGTCTTTAATCTTATCTTGATTCATTTCTTCTAGGTTCTCCATTTTTGTGGAGTATAGATTTTCAAAGTATGACCTGAGAATTCTCTGAATTTCTTGGGAATCTGTTGTTATGTCCTCTTTTCATTTCTGATTTTGTTGAATTGGATACTCTCTCTCTGCTTTTTGGTTAGTTTGGATAAGGGTTTATCTATCTTGTTGACTTTATCCTTTTCCTAATCCTTTACTCTGAGCCTGTGTCTGTCTTTAAGGTTGAGGTGTGTTTCTTGTATGCAACAGAAGGATGGTCTCTATTTTTGTATCCATCGTGTTAGTGCGTGTCTTTTTTTGGTGAATTGAGTCTATTGATATTAAGGGATATTAATGACCATTGATTGATATTTTCTGTTATTTTTCGTGGTAGCTTGTATGTATTTCCTTTCTTTGGGCTTTTCTTCTGTGAGATTATTGATTGTTCATGGTTTCATGGGTATATCTGGGATCCTTAGGTTGGAGTTTTCCCTCTAATGCTTTCTGAAGGGCCTGATTTGTAGATAGGTATTGTTAAAGTCTGAGTTTGTTATGAAATATCTTGTTTACTCCATCTATGGTGATTCATAGTTTTGCTGGGCATGGTAGTCTATGTTGGCAGCCATGCTCTTTTAGTGTCTGTATAACTTCTGACCAAGACCTTCTTGCTTTCATTGTTTCCATTGAATAGTCAGGTGTTATTCTGATGGGTCTGCCTTTATAGATAAGTTGGTCCTTTTCTTTTGCAGCTCTTAAAATTTTTTCCTTGTTCTGTATGTTTTGTGGTGTGATAATTATGTGGCAAGTGGACTCTTTTGGGTCAAATCTATTTGGTGTTCTGTAAACTTCTTGTATCTTTATAGGCATTTCCTTCTTTAAGTTGGGAAAATTTTCTTCTATGATTTTATTGAATACATTATATGTGCCTTTGAGCTGAAATTCTTCTCCTTCTTCTATTCCTATTATTCTCAGGTTTGGCCTCTTCATGTATCCCAAACTTCCTGAACCTTTTGTGTCATGGCTTTTTTTTTTATTTTTGTGTTTTCTTTGACGTATCTATTTCTGCTATTGAGTCTTCCACTCCAGAGATTCTCTCTTCCATCTCTTGCAATCTGTTGGCTCTCCTTGTATCTGTCGTTCCAGCTCTTTTCTTCAGATTTTTTATTTCCTCCTTTGCCTCATTTTGTGACTATTTTATTGTTTCTATTTCAATTTTTAGTTCCAGGAATGTTTCTTTCATTTTTTGATTTACCTTTTCTTGGTTTTCTTTCAAGGATTTGTTCATCTCTTCCAATTTTTTGTTTATATTTTCTTCCATTTCTTTAAGGGAATTTTTTATACCCTCTTTTAAGGATTCTATAATCTTCATAAAGGTGTTTTTGCTGTTGTTTCCTTCTGTTTCCCCTTCATTGCTCTGTTCAGGTCTTGGTGTTGTAGAACCACCAGTTTCTTCTGGTGTTGCCTTGTTTTTCTTTAGATTGTCATACGTATTCTTGCTCTGATGTCTGCCCATGTCTTCAGTGGTTCACACTTAGTTAGCTCCTAGTCTATTGTGGGTAGATGGCTTGTGTGTCTCCTGTCTACTCTGAGCAAGGGATCTGCACGATATCTAACTCTGCTCAGTACATGGGTCTGAGATTCAAAGATGTTGGTCCATCTCTGATGATGCAGTTCACTCTGGAGGTGGGGCCTGGCCATGTGAGGTCCCTTCTTTTAGGGGTTGATAGAGTAGGACCCTCAGAGCTAAAGCCTAGGGCCTGTCTGCTAGCAAGAATGTGAGATCAAACCCTTGGTTGTGACCATGGCCCCGGAGAGGGATTCTTTAGATCGCAGCCCAGGAACTGGAATCTGCTTAGCTCTGATTCTACTCTGGACATGGGTCTCAAATATTACTAATTTTTAACATAACAAAATTTAATATGTCTATATCCATAATATAGGAGAGTAAAAAAATTGAGAATTTTTTCTCTTGTTAATAATTGTTCTTCAAAAACAAGCTAAGAGACCAGTCTTTCTATTATTCTCCATGGAAGGATGTGCCAATTGGTTATCCAATACCAAATGGTCAGCTCTAAAACATACATACAAGTTACAGTGTATCATCTGATCAGGCTGTATATGTGTATTTATGAAAATATATTGCATGCTACAACAATTAATGACAGAAGAGCTCATAAGTTGGAAGAAGAGTAAGAAAAGATATAAATGAAGGCAGGTAGGACGTAAAGACCAGGCAAGCAGAGAAAGAGAATTACGGAAGAGCAAAGGCAGCAGGGCATATGATACCCAGATGCAGAGGAAAAAAAGATGAACATGCTACGCTGAAGCAAAGATACCAAGCCATGTGGCTAAACATGGATAAGAATAATGGTTAGAGAGTAAGAGTTAGCAAGTAATAAGCCCAAGCCACAGGCCAAACAGTTTATAATTAATATAAGCCTTTAAGTAATTAATTGGGACTAAATGGCTGTGGAACTGGCTGAGTGGGACAGAGAAACTCATGACTACATATATGGAAGGGCTTAGGACAAAGAAAAGAACTGGGAAATGATGTAATTATATTATAATCTCAAAAAAATAAAAAATGTGTTTTTTTTTAAAAATAAAAAAAAGAAAAGAAAAATATACCAGAATGTTTTTTTTTTTTTTTTCAAAACCTATGGTCCTTTGGCCACAGAGACTTGATCCATTGTATTAGTTGAGATGATTTGCATGAAAAGAGAATTTAAAAAAAATTTAGAGATAGGGTTCATAATTTTACATTCAATCTGCAAGAGATGTTTCCAGAAATCATTAATTTAGTAATAATTGATGCCACCAAGAAGAATCAGGGCTTGTTTCATCTATGTTAATATGCCATTTCTGAAAAAAAGGCAAATGCTTAAAGTCATCTTAAAGTCAATTATAACATACTGAATTTTTTTTAGTGCTTGAAACATAGGACCTTAACACAGGTAAACACTCACTGATTTAAAACTGCAGCCCATTGAACAACTTTGGAAAAAAATATGTCTTGTACTTTGGAAAGATCATTCTGAAATTTGTAGACAATATAGTGATGTAACTTGGCAGAATTATTCCCTTCCACAAAAACAAATGTGGGTGCTGAGGAGATAGATAAATCACTTTCTATGCAAGCAGAAGAAATTGTGCTTCAATCCTGGCACCATAGTAAACCTGAACATGGCAACATGTGCTTGTAATCTTAGCTCCAGAGAATAGTGTTGTTTCTGGCCTGTCTGGCCAGAGGTCCTGACTCACAGACCAACAGTCCCACCAAAACACACAGATGCTTGTATTAATTTTATGCTGATCAGCCTATGGCTCTGGCACATTGCTAGCTAGCTCTTGCTCTTAAACTAACCCATGGTTCTTATCTTGTTCAGCCATGGGTTCGGTACCTTTTCTCAGCAGCATTTCCTCTGTGTCTCATTGTGGTGTCTCTGTGGTATCTCTCTGGCTTCTTTGTGGTATCTCTACTGTGTTCTTCCTGTTCCCAGAGTTTTCTTAGTCTGGTAGCCCTGCCCATACTTCCTGTCTACCTTTAGCTAATCAATGTTTTTATTAAACCAGTAGGTGGGACAATTATTTACAATGTAACAACATAATCCCACTACAGAAGAAACAGGCAGATCCTGGGTACATGGGCACACACACACACACACACACACACACACACACACACTTTGTTCTGGATATATATTTTTTAATAATAGAAGTTTTGGATACATACATATATATTCTATAAAATAAATAATAGAAATGTGGTGCTTGGGAACCCCCCAAAACCCCTAAGATGAGCCCAATTATGACTCCAAGCAATAGTGGAGAGAGTGCCTAAAATGGCCTTTCCCTATTGTCATATGAACCATTATCCAGCAGCTGATAGAAGCAGATGCAGAGGTTGAGCTACTGATCTAGCTGAAGAGAGGGAGGAGAGATTGCATGAGCAGAGGGATCAGAATCATGATTGAGAGACTCGTGGAGTAGGCAGTCCCATTCTATGGGAGCTCAGAGACTCTGAAATGATAGCTTACACACCTTCATGGGATGGATCTGGACCCTCTGAATATAGATGACAATTGAAAGGTGAGGGCAGTTTGTGGAGCCTCTTGCACTCAGACCAGAGTCCATCCTGGGTGCATAAACTAGCTTCTTGGAGCCGGTGCTTAGAGGGAAAACACTTTTTTCAGCCTTGATACTTGGTCTTACCTCAACTGGATATGGGAGACTGAATTGACTTACCTTTCCCTTTTAGGGGAGTGAACATGGGATGGAGTTAGGGACGGAGGGGAGAGGCTTGAAGAGGTCTGGGAGAAGGGGAAGGAGTGGGAGCAGTGGTGGGTATAGAAAGAATTTAAATAAAAAAATAGAAGCCTCATTGGAAAGCAGGAAATCAAAGTTTTCAGTTGTCAAGAGATGAGAGGACCAAAGGAGCAGGATGCCAAAAGGTGAATATGCTTAGAGATGTTATTATAGAAAATGCCAAAATTATAAAATTCTAATAGCAGAGGGATGGTTAATAAGTCCTTTGCATGGCAGAGTGTCATAAATGAACCATTTACATAAAGCTTTGAGTTACCTGTCCCTGGGAGAGGAGACAGATGTCCTCCATAATAAAGTCTAGAGACACTCCTAGAACATTTGATAGTTTCAAGTTAAGTATCAGTATAAAAAGTAAGTGGAGAGAAACTAACTTCCTGGGCTAGCTCAGCATGCATGGCCTCTTTGTAAACAAAATTTCTGTTACTATGACCAATTACCTGGGATAGTCAACTTTTGCTAAAGAAAGGTTTGTTTTAACATACTATTTCGGTCTGTGGTTTCTTGGCAGTATTGTATTAGGCTTGACATGGTATTAAGGTTATGTTTCCAGGATAGATTCTAGTTTATTAATACAAGTTTAAAGTCAATTTTGTTATGTTACATGTACTTTTCTATTTTTGTTTAAGATATGATATGTATATAACTCATTTAAAATTATAATGTATAATTAAAAATGCAGATGATAACCAAACTTATAATCATGTTAGTTAGGTTTTTATAAATATACAAAGATGTATTTCAATTAGATAGTCTTCAAACATGTTAAAGAGCTACAAAATACAACATTTAAAATATTTTAAAAACTTAGACTTTTCTAGAGAGACAGATCTGTTCCTGACACCACCAATATATTTCAAAAAATAATAAACATTAAGAAACTTCATATAAAATTTACTTTGTGGCAACAGTTAGCTACTAGACAAAAATCTATTCTTATATTGACTACTTGACAATGCTGTCTAAACTAGACATACAAGTTCCATAAAAAATAACCTCTAAACTTTAACAAAACAATTCAAAATAGTCCTTCAGGTTCCTGCTCTGCAGAAGAAATTACTCCTTCAAGGCACACACAAAAAAACAACTAAGAAACTATGCCAAATTTCCTACATCACTAAAAGATATATACCAAAAACTCTAGGCCTATACGCTAAAGATAAATGCCTCAATGTTACTAAAAAACTGTAAGTAACTGTCCAGGCAGACAAATGTCATCTCTGTCATTTCTAAATTATAGAAGTTACCTACACTTCCTGTTTACTTAAATAATATAATATCCTTCTGTAGTCTCTAATATAAACATTTAAAAACTATAAGTATAGTTTTTTAGTTACTTAAAAAATATATTAGATAACAACTCTAAACTCACAAAATAAGCAATAAAATATTTTCTTTAATTTTATTAATTACAAATAGACTAAATATTATAACTATAGTTCTTGTTTAATAACTGTTTTGTTATATATAATTTTATTATAATAAAATTAAAACCTTCCATTTAATTAGACAAAAAAAATAAGTGTAGTGAGAATGTTCTGTCTATATGCTGTAAGTAAAAAAAACTGTTTTGGCTCATGTCAGGTGCTGTAAAAATAGCCAAAAATTAAATTTCAGATATAAAAAATATTAAGTCAAACAGATTTAATCTAGCCACCAAAAAAACTCCATATAAGACCCAGGTCACACCACGGGTCATGGGCCATGGCCACATGGCCAGATAGATTAATGGAAATAGGTTGAATTAAGACAAAAGAGTTAGCTAGCAATGTGCCTGAGACATAGGCCAAACACGATAAAATTAATATAACCCTAGTTAAGACTCAGCAATAGGGGATCCAGATCCTGAATCAGCCATCTTCTGTAACAAGGCAAGAGGGATTGGGGCACCAACCCAACCAAATAACGTATGATATGTCCCACCTACAAGATGAGCAGGGGTAAAGGTGACAGAGCAATTGTGGTAGTGGCCATCTAATAACTGGTCCAGCCTGAGATCATGCCACAAGAGGGAGCCTACCCTGACACTGCCTGGAGTGCCAGGACCCAGAGAATGGATACCCCAGACACCTGGGATATAACCAAACACAACTGGCAAAAAAGTCAATGAAATAATTCCTAAAAATATTCTGCTGTACTCATAGATTGTTACCTAGCCCAATTGTCATAAGAGATGTTTCATCCGGCAAAGCAACTGATGGAAACAGATGCAGAGACTCACAGTCAAACTTTAGGTGAGACTTGAGGAATCCTCTGTAAAAAAGATCCAGAGTAGTCAAAGACACCATAAGAAAGCCCAAAGAAGCAACTAACCTCAGCTCACAGGGCTCAGAGAGACTGAACCAATAATCAGGTAGCCATCACAGGACTCACCTAGGCCCTCTACATATATGTTATAGCTGTGTAGTTTGGCCTTCTTGTGGGACTCCTAACAGTAGAAGCAGGGGCTGTCTCTGACCCTGTTGCCTGTTTCCTTCTACTGGTCTGCCTCATTCAGCCTTAATATGAAGTTTCACTGCGACTTGACATGCCATGTGTGAGGCCTGTCCCTTCCTGAAGGGAGAGGAGAAAGGGTGGTGGAGTGTGGAGGACTGTGGGAAGGACTAGGAGGAGAGGAGAAACTGTGGTCAGTGTGTAATATAGGAGAGAAGAATACATTTTAAAATTAATTTTTAAAAAAATTAAAAATAATCCTAGCATGAGTGGCCGTGGAACTCAGAAGACCTAACTTCTTGCTGAAGGGCTATTGGATGTTGAAAACTGCAGTGTAAAGGACAGTCTCTGTTTTTGCCCATGACCACGGGGATGCCCCTCTTGGCTCAGTAGATAACCCACACCCATACACATTTAGGCAGCACTAATTTGTATCAGTGGGATAAAAATAGGTGAAAATTTTAATGGGAAGTTTGGAGGAAAATGTGTTGCTGGTTCCTGAGGAATGTGAAGGGAGGGGGGGACAGATATGATCAAGATGCCTTGTATACATACTTTTAAAAGAATGAATAAAACGATATTAAGATAATTAAGAAGAGAAAAATATGATAGATTAATATTTAATCTTCATTAGGTGGGTTAGCAGACTAATACAACTGAAAAGAGAATTAGTGAAAAGATATGACCAAGGATGCAGCAGTCAGATGTGAAGTTATGAAAAACAAAGAGGTGCAGACAATAGAATGCAAAGTATCCGGCATTGGATTAAAAATTATAGGATATTTTATATCTTCAAAATAAAGAAGGTCTTTGTAATTTTATAGTGTAAGATAAATTTAAAGACATTCACAGAAAAGGAGGTAAGATGACCATTAAACAAATAATAAAAATATTAAGTTTTCCTCATAATGTATCAATTACTATTTCCTCCTTGCCAGCCCTGCTGTATCTATGTACATTACATTATCTTAAAGCCCTTCATATCAGCCACTGTTCTACTGCTGTGATGAAACACCATGACCAAGGCAAGACTTATAAAAGAAAACATTTAATTGGGGGCTTGCATACAGTTTCAGAGATTTAGTCCATTACCATCATGGCAGTTGAATGGTGGCATACAGGCATCCTTGGTACTGGAGGTAGCTGAGAGATATATCCTGATCCACAGGCAGAGGGAGGGAGGGAGGGAGGGAGGGAGGAAGAGAGGGAGGGAGACCGGGCTTGGTATGAGCTTTTGAGACTTCAAAGCCTACTTCCAATGACAGACTTCCTTCAGCAAGATCACACCTCCTAATCCTTTCAAATAGTGCCTCTCCCTGATAACCGTACATTCAAATATATGTGCCTGAGCCTATGGGGACCATTCTTACTTAGATCAACACACCCTTGTTCTGGTTATCTTTAAATAGGTGAGGACTCTGAAGCAGAGTGAGCTTAGGAGATCCCCAGAACCACATTTGACCAGTAGGTTATAAAGTTAGAATTCCAACTCAGACAGTACCCCAAAATACCACCATAATCCTGCCCCATTTCCTAAAAACTAACTGGTCATGAATAAATATTAAAGATATAGTGAAATATATTTTATTTGACTATTAGGATGAAATAAATAAAAACATTCAGATAGATTGAGGAGGATTCGTAGAAATGCCTAGGGAACTCATATGTGTTGTCACTATCAGTGTAAATTGCTTCACCTCCAGAGAAAGCAATTGGTCAACATCTAAGATATTAAATGGTTACCTCTGTGATTGTTAGTTTCCTTAAATTCTCCAGAGGGAGGTTGAGTAAGCATGTGTTTTGGGGACAGAGATAGTTATAGATTCTATTCTTTGCCAAGTTATTGAGGTGTTGGTTGGGGAGTGCTGTTGGCTGACTCACAGAACACAGCTCTTGGTAACTAAGCATACCCACTCACCAAATTGTTCCACAGGTCATCACAGTCCTCAACTCAGAGTTCTTCTTTAAAATCTTCATCAAATAGAGCTTAGTATCCTCTAGATGGCACTCAGCCAATGGAGAGTTTGATTTGCAGGTGTTTAAGTACACAAGTGAGAGAGAGAGAGAGAGAGAGAGAGAGAGAGAGAGAGAGAGAGATGATTTACTAGGATTTCCTGCCCAGCCAGTTCAGTGATAGTCTGAGGTCATCTCATTCACATCTTCACAAGTTAATCATATACACACAGAGAGATCTAGACTACTGGGCATGTCATGAATTAACTTACCCAATCATCCACTAAACTTCAGATCCACATAAGAGATATTCACTAAATGCTCAATAAATATACATTTGAATGGCTCTTGGACCACACCACACCTTTACTGAGTGGATAGAAAGTTATGATCATTTGCCCTTAAATATATTATAGATTGGCATTCATGTTTCACTCTATTCTTTATTATTTAATCCTAGGATGTTTTAACATATTCTCATTTGAATATGTCCTTCTAAGGGATGTTAATGCTGGGTCTTGCAGATATTTAGCTAGAATAACATAAAATTACAAAAGCAAAAAAATTGACTAAACATAATGTTATAATGTTTTGAACTTTAGTATATGGTCCTATACATAGACTTTCTAGAAAATTCATGCAGAAAATGTCATACATGCTCCAGAAAGCCTCAGGAAAAGCCATTTTCCCTGGTTGGTTACAGCTATAGGTTAGCATGAGTTACCTTTTTTTTTTTTTTTTACAAAGACAGGACATATCAATATTGAAAGACAATTTTTAAGTATGAAATTATGGACCTGTATAAACCAGTAATTAGTAATAGTGAAGTGTAATGTCAAATTCCACTTTAAATGGGTTACATAGTCTTTAAAAGAATTTGTTTCTGAAATTTTATATGATGCCACCAGATGGAGATAGAGAGTTTAAGTTATATTTATACATAGCACTTTTCAGTGGGGTAGGTTAATCACTTTCGGAAAGATGAACTATTTCTTATGTACCTTACCTAAATAACAGTTTATTTAGTTATAATATAAATTATATTACTAAGTCAACTAAGGAGAATATTATCATTTATAAATAAAGACACTGAAACTAAGAAATCTTAACATTTGAAAGCTTTAGTTAAACATTTCCCAGAATATATTAGAAAAATTTTAAAGACATATTTAAAAAATCTTTAAATTTTTTTTTACTATGTGAACCATATGTATATAGCCATATAACTTAGGAACCCTACTTGTAATATGCCATGAGAAATAAAAATATAACTCCATTCCTAAATACAAATATGTATAGAAGCTTTACTTATAAGGCTCCAAACAACCCAAATGCCTATCAATTTAGAAATATCTGAACCAGAGTTATTTGAATACTGAACATATGGAGTGCTTGGCACCAAAGAGAAGCAGTTGCTTCCATATATACAAAAGTCATGAATCCTAAAAAGTTAAGAGAGAAAAGAGCTGCAGAGTATTAAAAATAAGGTGGGAGTTTAAGCACTAAGTCCATCCTAAGAAAAAAATATTAAGATAAAGTTAGGGATCAAAAACCTTAAAGTAATATTGAACCAGCTGGCTTGTCCAGTGTATGGACTTATGTTAGCCTTCTAAGTTGTAACACTTCTACTGAACAGCCTCCACTTCACTTCCACTTCATTACCTAACTAATGAAGTTAGCCTTCAGTTACACCTAACCTAAGGGGGCCTTAGTGATGGAGGATTTAAGCAAGGGTGCGGTGACCTGGAACATGTAACTTAAATTCTACAATTATATGTTGTTCTGCAATTCACAGTCCTTAGGCAATAATATTCAAATAGATAATCCTGATTTTAAAACTAAAAATTTCCATAATTTTCTACTGAAAAATTTAAACACAAAGTTGAAATATTTTTTATAATGTGTACCTTCCACCTATATTCTGTCTATAGTGCTTTAAATTATCTTTATCACCTATCTACCCACATATCTTTAATTTTCTGAAAAAATTTCAGAATGTGTACTTGTCGTCTTTGGGACAGTGAGGCTGAGAACTGAGCACAGGGCTTTGCTCATGTCTAGCACTTGCTCTTCTGTTGAGTTTCACCCCTAGACACTGTTTTCTTTCTGTGGTAGTTTGAATGAAAATGGCCTCACAGACTCATAGGGACAGGCACTATTGGGAGGTGTGGCTCTATTGGAGTAGATGTGGCATTGGTGGAAAAAGTTTTTCACTGGGGGTAGGCTTTGAGGTCTCAAACTCAAGCCTAGTCTGGCCCATTCTCTTATCAAGATGTAGAACTCTCAGCTACCAGTCTATCACCATGTCTGCATGCATGCTGCCACACTTCCCATCAGGATGATCATAGACTAAACCTCAAACTGTAAACCAACCCTGATTTAATGTTTTCCTTTATAAGAGTTGCCATGGTCATGGTATCTCTTCACAGCATTAGAAACCTTAACTAAACCACTTTCTTTTTTTAGAAACAAAGTACCTAAAGTCTGTATACATGAAAGAAAAAAATTGTAGATTAACTATCTCATTAAGGTGTGAGAATGATTATTGTCAGTTTAATTTACAAGATGTACTATTTTGTGTGAAGTAGAAGTCTTCTAAGAGATAGGAGATGGCAGTAATGTCTGGAGAAGTAAAGATTTTGAATACCCACTGAAAATATGAGGAAAGACTGGCTTATGCTGCATAAGAGCACTGCCAAACAGCTGTGCTTTCTGAAATGACATCAATTCAGAACACAGGCTTGTGTTATGTTCTACATCAACCCAAAAAAGAGTAGAAGGGCTAGGATATCGCGGTAAAAACCCGCCCTGAGATATGTTTTAAACAGGGTTTATTTGGTGAAAACAGCTTATAAAATAGAGTCGGTTTTAGGAGAAGTTGACAGGATGAGGTTGTAGTGTGTTAGAGCTTTTTTAAGTAAGATTTTTTATTTTTATGTCGTATGTCCGAACTCCTGGGCAGCTGGAGCGAACTGTGCACTCGGTCAGGGAACTCTCGTGAGAGAATGACGACTTTTTGTCTTGGTCTCTTTTTTTGAAGGTTTATTTTTGGAATCCTTTTCAGTTAACCATGCCCCACTTGTCTCTAGTCTTATGACGCATATATATAGTTTTTGATTTCCCGCTACACTAGGAGGTTGGACCAATGCATATAAACCTGATGATACAGGTGCGCTATGAGACAAAAAAGTTAAGGTTTCTGAAAAAAAAAGGAGTTCATAATAACACATAATTTTCAGCTAGAAAATAATAAAATTAAAAATGAGAGGGAAGCATTAAGTTTTCAGAACATGGGAAGATCAAATAGAAAATTGCTGAATACAATTATGAGACTATAGATACCATTGTAAGAGGTGAGAAAACTTGTAGGACATAAAGCTTTAGTGGCCATCATTTTAAAGAAAGAAATTGCTTAAACTATAGAATCTTGAGGATGGGAGTGTAAGTATAGATTAAAAATATACCTGTTTGAAAGAACATTCAAGATGGATTTGGGGAGGGGAGTGTCTCAAAGCCCTGCCCTTAATTGAAGAACCATTTGCAATTAATGGCTAGTGGGAGTGTTAGTTTTCTTCAGGGATGCAGCCACTGAAATTTTACCCATGCTCCAGTAAATATCACTAACTGATGCACACAGACACTAAGTGGACTCAGTGAGTCTAAAAGAAATATAAAGAAGAGCAAATAAAGTTGGTTGGAAAAGGTAATAGAGGAAGAAACAATTGAAGGGAAGAATGTGTGTAGGGGGTGAATTTGACCAAATTTTATGTTTAATGTATTAATATAATCATGTATTAAGCTCCCACCACCAACAAAAATATGGAGGTTGAATAGAGGTGTTAATCCTTTTCAGATATCTCCATTCTTCAACATGGGTCAGCCTGGTGTAAGAAAAGAATTAAGCTAAGAGTGCTTATCAGTGGATAATCTTGGACAATGCTAGAAGTGGGGCGTGACTAGATAATTAATCATGAGCAGCTGCTTAAAGTTTTATAATTTTCTCTTTGTTTAAATTGGCCTGAAAGCCTAAGGGACATCATTAAAAGTTTAGAATGTTACATATCAGGGGAATATAAATTTGCTTCGACTTATCTGGTCCTAATGAGAAATAGCTCAATGACTATATAATTAAGATGCAGTATTCACTTCCTCCCTGGCTCCCTAGTACAGCTATAAAAAAATCTAACTCTCCGTGGGGAGCTTCTTTAAGTTACAAGAATATTGGCCCCTGGGGAGCATGAAGGATGAAATAGCTTCAGGTAAGAACTTTCCCTTCTCAGAGATGAAGGTTGTTATTTGTATTTCAAATGAACACCCCCAGGAGCATTAAACTTGCACACATGGTTGCACATCCTGTGATTCCTGATACTCACACCCACTATTAATGAGGCTGCTAGATCAGAACTCTTAGAGCTGGCCTCAGAGGAGGTGAAGGAATTGGGATATCCATTTCCTGAGGAATGTATCACTAGCTGCAGCTAATAACTTCTAGGCAACTAGGATGGCATGTGGCCCAAAAGGATTTTTGTTCAGATATCTGATATTGACAGCCATTTTAGGCAAGGGTGACTTCTGACTGGCCTGTCATGAGGTTGGTGATGTCACGGTACAGATGGCCCATGCAGTCTCCTGACTCACTCCATCTGCTCACTGTCCTCTAGCACACTCTCTTAGTCATCTTCTTTTCCTCATGCATTTAGACAACAGCTATGCCTCTGAGTTTCTATTTTGATAATGCCCAAAGTGTAAGCACTTAGTACATATGCTCTGCTATGTGTTTTATGTACAGCAAATCATTTAATATATATAGTAGGTTCCACAAGATAAACACAGTTGATATTATTTTTCATATAAGGAATTTGAGGCTTAGTAGATCAAATCACCAATTGAGTCTTATGATTGATATGTCAAAATGCCCTCAACAAAGAGCTTAAGATTAATTTTATGATTGATGTGTAATTGTAGCCAGAAGTTTTTCTGAGTCCCCCAGCAGCTTGGTCTCAAATAAACACACAGAGACTTATAGTAATTACAAACTGTTTGGTCTATGGATCATGCTTCATGCTGGATAGCTCTTGCATCTCATTTTTATTAATCGATGTTTTGTCACATGGCTTGTGGCTTACCTGTGTACCATTACATCTTGCTCCCACGGCAGCTCATAGCATCTGCCCTGACTCTGCCTTTCTTCTTCCTCTTTCTCTGCTTGGATTTCCTGCCTGACTGTAAGATCACCACAGGTCAAAACCAGATTCTTTATTAACCAATGGAAGCAACACATATTCACATAAGCATATAGAAAGATACTCCACATCATGTGCTAGAATCTATATTCTCATCCTCAGACTTTAGGGTCCAGTCTTCTTCTTATTGTTTTATCAAGTCTCTGTAACTAGACCAGAGAATTTTGATAAGAGTTAGCATCTGACCTTTAAATGTATTCTCAAGCCTACATTATTCTGCAGTTACTCTTCAACATACAGAGGCAAAGCCAATGAGAAATAGGAATTCTTTTTCATAAGACCCTCTTCAGACAACATGAAAAACAGATATGTTTCAGAAATCTTCTTTATACCCACATGGTGTTCTCTACAGTAGACAGGATATAAATATGAAATATCAATCCAGCTCATAATATGTTTAGGAGAGAGCATTGCTTTACAATAGTGACCATTCCCACATTTTTAAGAACTTATTTACTGGTGAGTTGGAGAAACTCCCTAAATGTTGTTAAAATTCTGTGCTTCTGTTTTTCTAGCATACTGGGAAGTTCAGAAATAAATCCAAGAGTGACATACAGGATTAAAGATGGCATAAAAGTGTAGGATCATTTTTATTGTTGCAATCTTATGAACTTATTTATTATAAACTTCTCATTGTAAGATGGGAAGAAAGAAATAGAACCCATTATAGATTAATTCATTGAGTTTAATTTTCCTAAATATTTTATCCTTGTGACTTATGACTACCCACTCTATTTTAGGAGATGGACCTTTTGTTTTCCCAGTATTTTAAAATATAGCATATATTAGTTGGCCTCCTCAGTGCAGTTTTATATAACATTATTACTAGAGCACTTTGCAAGAGATATGAACAAGCATCTATTTCTTCATTGTAAACCATCAATGATAGACCAATATAAATATTCCACTCTAGTCTAATATAGTGATCCAGTAAGCTTACTGGGATGACTAACAGAAGCATGAATGAATAAAAGGCAACTGTATCACTAGAAAGCCTACCCCACTGTAGGTGATGACTCAAAAAAACTGTATCCTTGGAGTCTAAGCATGACCTGCAGACAGCCTGACTGGTGGGAAAGTGCCCTATCTTTAGTCATTGTTTGATGTTTGTACAACTTTGAGAAGGGGCCTTACAAATCCTGTAAGCTTAGGAAGTATCCTGAGCTTTGTTTAATTCATTTTCTGAGTCTTAGGCTCTTCCCTTTCTCTCCAAGAAGAAATGTTTCTATTTGGATCAAATGGCTAAGTAACATCACACACCTTTCTCCAGGTACCATAATCTTTGTTCCTTCTCTTCCATGATTTTCCTGAACCTTGGAGGAGGAGATATGTTTTAATGATTGTATCCTTTGCCTTACAGAAAATTTTCAGTTTCAGGAGATCCCACTTATTAATTGTTGTTTTATTGTCTGTGCCACTGGTGTTATATTTAGGAAGTGGCCACCTGTGCCAATGCCTTGGAGGGTATTTGCCACTTTCCTTTATATCAAGTTCAGTGTAGATGACTTTATGTTGAGGTCTTTAATCCACTTGAATTTCAGTTTTGTGCAGAGTGATAGGCTTGGATCTATTTGCTATTTTCTACATATTACTATCCAGGAATGCCAACACAATTTGTTGAAGACACTATTTTTTTCCATTGAATATTTTTGACCTCTTTGTCAAAAATCAGGTATTCCTAAGTGTGTAGGTTAATGTCTGGGTCTTCAATTCAATTCCATTGATTCACAAGTCTGTTTTTATGCCAGTACCAGGCCGTTTTTATTACTGTAGCTCTATAGTATAACTTGAAGTCAGGGATGGTGATACCTCCTGAGGTTCTTTTGTTGAGTAAAATTGTTTTAACAATCCTGGTTTTCCTGTTATTCCAAATGAAATTGAGTATTGCTCTTTCAAGTTCCAAAAAAATATTGTGTTGGGATTTTGATGGGCAGTGCATTGAATCTGTAGATTGCCTTTGGTAGAATTGCCATTTTTACTATGTTGATCCTACCTATCCAGGAGCATGGGAGAGCTTTCCATTTTTTGATATCCTCTTCAATTTCTTTCTTCAGTGATTTAAAAATTTTTGTCAAATAGGTCTGTTACTTCTTTGGCAAATAGCATTAAATACTCCACTAAATACTTTGGAGTATTTAATGCTATTTGTAGCTATTATGAAGGGTAATGTTTCCCTTATTTCTTTTTCAGCCTGTTTGTCTTTAGTGTATAGAAAAGCTACTGATTTCTTTGGAATTAATCTTGTAGTTTGCTACATTGCTGAAGGAGTTTATCATCTATAGAAGTTCCCTAGTAGAATTTTGTGGGTAACTTATGTGTACAACCATAGCATCTGTAAATAGAGATAGTTTCACTTCTTCTTTTCCAATTTGTGTCCCATTAATCTCCATTCATTCTCCTAGTGCTTTGTCTAAAACTTCGAGAACTGCATTGAATAGGTAAGGGGAGAGAGGCCATCGTTGCCTAGTTCCTGATTTTAGTGAGATTGCTTTGAGATTCTCTCCATTTAGTTTGACGTTGGTCATTGGCTTCTTGTAAATCCCCTTTGTTATACTCAGGAATTTTCCCTGTATTCCTGATCTCTTCAGGACTTTTTTTTTTTTAAAAAAAAAAAAACTTTATTTATTTATTTGCCTTGGTGTTTGCCTGGACTTTTTATCATAAAGGAATGTTAGACTTTGTCAAAGGCTTTTTCATCATCTAAGGAAATGATCATGTGATTTTTTTTCTTCAATGTTTATATGACAGATGACATTTATAGTTTTTTGTATGTTGAACCATCCCTGCATTTCTGGGATGAAGCCTACTTGATCATGATGGATAACTTTTTTGTTTGTTTTTCTTTTATTATTATTATTATGAACAAAGAAGTCACACTTTCTATCCTTGTATATCCTTATTCAAGGTCCCTTCCACCTCCCACCACATCAGATCATTCTTTCTTCTCCACAACTCCCCATCCCCTCCCTGGGAAGGCAGCAGGCAGTCCCATGGTCCCACTGTCCCAATATTGCTTAGTTCAGTCTCCACTCCTGGCAGATCCAGTTTTCTCACCCCAACCTCAAGACTGGGTCAGGTGTTCCTCTAGAGGGAGTGGGATCCAAGGAGTCAGTCTAGGGTATTTCTGATCTCAAGCTGTTCATTGGTTGTGGTTTGCAGCTTGGGCATGCTTGGCTTTTTCTTGTTTGTTTGTTTGTTTGTTTAAAGTCCAGTAATGAGTGAGTACATCCCCTGCTTATCTTTCCGAGTTTGTGATACCTCACTCAGGAGGATATTCTCCAAGTCCATCCATTTGCCTGCAAGTTTTAGGATATCATTTTTTCTTACTGCTGAGTAGTAGTCCATTGTGTAGATGTACCACAGTTTGTTAATCCATTCTTTAGTTGAGGGACATCTAGGTTGTTTCCAGGTTCTTGCTATTACAAATAACGCTGCTATGAACATAGATGAGCTAATGCCTTTGGAATGTGACTGTGCATCTTTAGAGTATACACTCAGAAGTGGTATTGCTGGGTCCTTGGGGAGATTGATTCTCAATTTTCTGAGAAACCGCCATACTGCATTCCAAAGTGGCTGAACAAGCTTACACTCCCACCAACAATGGAGGAGTGTTCCCCTTGCTCTGTATCCTCTTCAGCATAGGCTCTGTGTCTTTTATCTTAGCCAATCTGACAGGTGTCAGGTGATATCTCAAAGTTGTTTTGATTTGCATTTCTCTGATGGCTAAAGATGATGAGCACTTTTTCAGGTGTCTTTCAGCCATTCGGAATTCTTCTGCTGAGAATTCCCTTTTTAGATGTGAACCCCATTTTTTGATTGGGTTATTCAAGGTTTTGGGCTCTAGATTCTTGAGTTCTTTATATATCTTAGAGATCAGTCCTCTATCACCTGTAGGGTTGGTGAAAATCTTTTCCCATTCTGTAGGCTGTGGTTTTGTCCCATTGACAGTGTCCTTGGCTTTACAGAAAGAAGCTTCTTAGCTTCAGGAGATCCCACTTATTGATTGTTGGTCTTAGTGTCTGTGCCACTGGTGTTATATTTAGGAAATGATCACCTAATGCCAATTCGTAGAAGTGTATTTGTATTTCCCACTTTCTTTTCTATCAAGTTTAAAGTGGCTGGGTTTATGTTGAGGTCTTTGATCCACTTGGATTTGAGTTTTGTGCATGGTGACAGACTTTGATCTATTTGCATTTTTCTACATACTTCCATCCAGCTATGCCAACACCATTTGTTAAATATACTATCGTTTTTCCATTGAATATTTTGGGCCTCTTTGTCAAAGATCAGATGTTCATAGGTTTTTGGGTTAATGTCGGGATCCTCAATTCAATTCCATTGATTCACAAGTCTGTTTTTATGCCAGTACCAGGCCGTTTTTATTACTGTAGCTCTATAGTATAACTTGAAGTCAGGGATGGTGATACCTCCTGAGGTTCTTTTGTTGAGTAAAATTGTTTTAGCAATTCTGGTTTTCCTGTTATTCCAAATAAAATTGATTATTGCTCTTTCAAGTTCCAAAAAAATATTGTGTTGGGATTTTGATGGGCAGTGCATTGAATCTGTAGATTGTCTTTGGTAGAATTGCCATTTTTACTATGTTGATCCTACCTATCCAGGAGCATGGAAGAGCTTTCCATTTTCTGATATCCTCTTCAATTTCTTTCTTCAGTGATTTAAAATTTTTGTCAAATAGGTCTGTTACTTCTTTGGCAAATAGCATTAAATACTCCACTAAATACCTTGGAGTATTTAATAATATTTGCAGCTATTATGAAGGGTAATGTTTCCCTTATTTCTTTTTCAGCTCTTCTATCTTTAGTGTATAGAAGGGCTACTGATTTCTTTGAGTTAATCCTGTATCCTGCTACAATCCTGAAGGTGTTTATCAGCTGTAGCAGTTCCTTGGAAGAATTTTGTGGGTCACTTATGTATACAATCATATCATCTGCAAATAGAGATAGTTTCACTTCTTCTTTTCCAATTTGTATCCTCTTAATCTCTTTTATTTTCTCTTATTGCTTTAGCTAAAACTTCGAGAACAATATTGAGTAGATAAGGGGAGAGAGGATATCCTTGTCTAGTTCCTGATTTTAGTGGGATTGCTTTGAGTTTTTTTCCATTAAGTTTGGTTGTTGGCTTCTTGTAAATTGCCTTTATTGTATTTATGTATTCTCCCTGCATTCCTGATCTCTCCAGGGCTTTAATCATAAAGGATTGTTGGATTTTGTCAAAGGTTTTTCAGCATCTAAGGCTATGATCATGTGGTTTTGTTCCTTTAGTTTGTTTATATGATGGATCATGTTTACAGTTTTTCATATGTTAAACCAGCCCTGCATTTCTGAATAACTTTTTTTATATGTAATTGGCTTGCCAGAATTTTGTTGAGTATTTTTGCATCAATGTTCATGAGGGAGATTGGTCTGTAGTTCTCTTTCTTTGTTGCATCCTTGAGTGGCTTGGGTATCAGAGTGATTGTGGCCTCTTAAAAAGAGTTTGGCAGCATTTCTTCAGTTTCCACTGTATGGAACAGTTTTTTGAGTATTGGTGTTAGTTCTTCTTTGAATGTCTTATCGAATTCTGCAGTAAAACCATATGGACCTGGGTTTTTGGGAGACTTTTTGTTAGTTTTTTGTATGTGGCACGTGAATGGAATCTCAACACCGGAAGTACCACACTAGAGTTTATTACAGCGGGGAGCAGAGATAGGGGCAGAAGGGAGCAGAGATAGGGGCAGAAGGGAGCAGAGAGAGAAGACAGAATTGGGGGCGGACACTCATGTGAGCCCTTTCTTTGAAGGTGTGTGTGGGCTCATGTTTGTATCGCCACACCCAGGGGCATGATTGACAGGTACATTTCAGGTGAATGCAAGCTTTGGAAACCCTTACATTCCACCCTTTTTGATATATATAAAAACCAGGTTTATGGTGGGGGGGCAGAAATAGGTCATCGTTGTCTTGGCTGCTTCCTGCTGACACAAGGATGGAGAGGTCTTTAGTTCATCTTGCTGGCAGAATGAAGGATTTGGATCATAGGGCTGTGGAAGTTTGTTTCCTGGAGCTGGTGGGGGGGGAAATATAGGTTAGTGATAGAGTTTTGGGAGTGACTAAGGGGAAAGGAGTTTGGAAGTAAATCTTGAGTTAGCTGGGTGTGTGAATGGTTCTTTTCTTTTGCTAAGGGATTCTATTGTCTGCTGTGATAGAGCTTTGGGGGTGACAGGCTAAGGGAAAGGAGGGAAGAAAGAAACTTGGGAGTAAACCTTGAGTTAGCTGCGTTGTGTGAATGGTTCTTTTCTTCTGCAAAGGGATTCTATTGTCTGCTGCCTGCATGTTAACGTCTGTGGATCCTTGCTAGGTCTGGTAAAGAGAAAGGATTAAAGTGTCTTGTATTTTGCCTTCCTGGACTCCTGCAGGGGGATGGGGAATGGTCTTTGTTTTACCTGCAATGCATCCTCAGGGAGTGGCTGCTTTAACTGCAGAGCTGACTGATCCTTTGTTTACCTTGGATTCCAAGCAGACTGCCTGGGGCCCTTTGTTTACTACCCTGGCTTCTTCTCTGACTGGCTGCAAAGGAAGCTTGGAGCTGGTTTTTAAGATTTTGGGTCTCCTATCTGGCTATTTTGAGGAGGGGGTATAAAAGGTTTAAGATTAGACAAATGAATCCAGTGTAGGAGTTGTCAGAATTACTCTATATGGTCCCATCCACTTTGGGAGGAGGTAGGTGATGGAGGAGGGGAGGAAGCAGATTGTCAGGAAGGTAGAACTTACAGGCTGAATAAATAGTAAAAGGAACAGAGAACAGTTGGAGTGGCTGTGAGGCTGGGTTTAGGCAAATGTAATCACTAAATGAAATGAAAGCTCCCACTTTTGTTAAGAAATCTCTTCACTGTGGAGAGCTGCGTGTAGCCATGCCTCCACATTCCTGATGGTGAGCGCTCTCTGTGGTAAACAACTCCATATACGGTTAAGGCTGAGGATCTGGCTTGCTTCCGCATACCTGGACCTATGGGTAGTGCCTACTTGGTGTACTGGGGTTGGCTGCCCAGAGGCTATTTAGACTGCGGACTGGTTTCCCCATGGTCAGAAGGAGAAGGAATGAGAGAGAACATGTAGCAAGTCAGTCAGTCCCCATCATAAGTAAGTAAGTCAGAAGTCAGAATTCAAGGTTCCTGAATAAAACTGCTGAAAGAAGAGCCTGGGTGTCGCGTCTTCCTTGTGGGACTAGGTGGCGTGCGACACTTTCCATCAAAGCTGTTGGACAACTTGGCATAACTAAAAATGACTGAGTAATAGGAATTCCTCTAAAAATGCAGTTAAGTGGCAGTGTCTAATAAGGTTGCATGGATTTGCCTCCTACCCCGACAATTGTAAGTCTTGAAAGAAAGGGTGCACCCCAATACTCCTGCAGAACTGAGAACGCTGCTCCAGTGTTCACCAGGAAAGAAATGGTCTGGCCAGAAACTTCAATATCTACCCGAGGCTCTCTCTGCGTGATAACGTTTGCCGGACTGAGAGGGTCTGGGCACCATCATTTATTCTCGGCCAGTCCCAGTACATTATGTACCTCATCCAAGCTTACTGTGTCCCCACCCTTTGATGTAGGGCAGCAGCTGCCTGGCCAGTGGTGTCTATAACACTTAGGACATGACCTGGATGGCCTCCGTGGATCTGGACATGAGCGACAAAAATGGCCTATGTGACCACAGCGGAAACAAGCACCAGCGTGCTTTTCTGAGTGCTTCTGTCTGCTCATCCTGGGAGGCGGTGGTGGAGGGGCTGGCCTGATCACCTCCGCCAGGAGGAGGTCTTTCTCCTGCAGTATTCTCTCATCTCTCCAGTGATACACCTTGAATGCAAGTGCCAAAATGTCTGCTTATGGAGTTAATGGGCCCTTCTCAAGAGATCTAAGCTTGGCCTTTATGTCTGGGTAGCTTTGATTAAAGAAATGGGTCATAAGAAGCTGTCTTCTTCCCTCAGTGCTCTCTGGATCTAAATTTGTGAACTGCAAGAGCGTATTTGTAAGGTGCTCTAGAAACTGGGATGGATTTTACTGTTTATCTTGAATCACGTCCTGCAGTTTCTCACTAAGTTTGTTTGATGAACCTCATCTGCATGTAGTCTGGCCTGCTCCCAAACTCACCTGCTCTCCTCAGGTAGAAGATTATTTGTTAAAATTGTATATACATTATGAAAGGTGAGGTCATAAGATTGGGTTAAGTACTGAAATTCTTTTATAAAGGCAGTAGAATTTGAACTGTAAGAGCCTAATTTCTTTGCAACCTGGGAGAGTTCAGACAAAGGAAAGGGAGTATAAACTTTAACTATCCCATCCACGCCACTACTTCCCACAGAGGTAGAATTGGATCAGCGTCCTTAGAGGCTCGAGAGTGGGTGATAGGCAGAGAGGAAGGGGCAGTAGGAGTGCATTGAGGTCTAAAGGGTGGAGGGTAATTTGCAGGATCCAGTGGAAGATGAGAATCATCAGGGTCTGAGGAAGTGGTGAAAAGCAGGAAAGCAGGAGAACTTAGGTGGGAAGGCTTAGAACTTAAGTAAGAAAAAGCTTGTATATAGGGGAATTTTTTAACTCTTTCAATCCACCTGGTTGCTGGCATTAAATAGATAATTCCCACCAAATATCAGGATCCAGGGTGCCATTAGGTGGCCACTTTTAGATTATTGTCTAAGGGATATCCAGGCCATTTCTTTGTACAATAACGGATCAGCTTTGTAGTATCTAAATAGGGCATAAGGCTAAGAGGTCTCAACGCCTCTAGCACATACCCTAAGGGTGAAGATAGAGGTATGGATTTAGCTGGCTTATTTTCCATGCCGAAACTTAAGGGGAAACATGGAACCAGCAAGCAAGAGTCGTCACCCCTGCAAACTGAATCCACAAGGAAGCGGGCCCACAGTGGACTAGCTCATCAGCAGACACGTGTAGGCTGCTGGGACAGTGCCCCAACTCAACCACGCATGTCTCTAAAACCCCATCAGGCAGAAGAGAGAGCACCAGGACATTACACCCACACACAGCGAGATAAAGTGGACTCGTCAGTCCCCAAAATCACGCGCCCTCAACCTGTTCGTGGTGTTGTCGGCAAAAAAAAACTGCCCACAAAAGGTGTCAGTGTAATTTCCACAGGGACAGGTCCCTGGATGAAACTATAGTGCAGGGGGAAAAAAAAGCCAGGAGTGTTTGCCAACGAAAACGAACAAATCACGACCAAATGAAGATCGGAAAGCTCATCCTCCGTGAAACTAGTTGATGTTTATGCTGACCAAGGGGGAAACTCATCAATCAATGCTGGTGTTGTGCACATACGGTCTGCAACCAGGCAGATGGAAGGTGGTCTCTGGTGGAGTGTCGAACAGGGGTCCCCAGCGCTTATGCGCGCTTACGGCACCAATGTTAGTTTTTTACACGTGGCATGTGAATGGAATCTCAACACCGGAAGTACCACACTAGAGTTTATTACAGCGGGGAGCAGAGATAGGGGCAGAAGGGAGCAGAGAGAGAAGAGGGAAGAGGGGGTGGGCACTCATGTGAGCCCTTTCTTTAAAGGTGTGGGTGCCATGTTTGCATCGCCACACCCAGGGGAATGATTGACAGGTACATTCCAGGTGAATGCAAGCTTTGGAAATCCTTACAATTTTAATAACAACTTCAATTTTCCTTGGTGTTATAGGTCTTTAATCTCTTCTTGACTTAATTTTGGTAATTGGTACTTGTCTAGAATGCTGTCCATTTCTTTTAGGTTTTCCATTGTAGTAGAGTATAGATTTTCAAAGTATGACCTGATAGTTCTCTAAATTCCCTGAGTGTTTTTTGTTATGTCCCCCTTTTCATTTCTGATTCTGTAAATTTGAATTCTCTCTCTCTGTCTTTTGGTTAGTTTGAATAATGATTTGTTTATCTTGTTCATTTTCTCAAAGAACCAACTTTGATTCATTGTTTTTTTCTTTTTTTTGTATTGTTGTCTTTGTTTCTGTTGTACTGATTTCAGCCCTAAGTTTGATTCTTTCCTGCCATCTACTCCTTCTAGGTGAATTTGCTCTTAGTTCTTCTAAAGCCTTCAGCTGAGTTGTTAGGTTTCTTGTGTGAGCTTTCGCTTGGCTTTTAATATAGGCATCTAGCGCTATGAATTTTCCTTTTAACACTGCTTTCATTGTGTCCCATAAGCTTGGGTATGTTGTGGTTTTATATTCATTAAATTCTAGAAAGTCTTTGATTTTTTTTCTTAACTTCTTCCCTGACCCAGATGTGGTTCAATGTAGAGATGTTCAGTTTCCATGAGTTTGTAAGCTTTCTGTGATTTTTGTTGTTGTTGAATTCTAACTTTAGGCCATAGTGGTCTGATATGATATAAGAGATTATTTCCACTTTTTTGTATCTATTGATATTTACTTTATGACCAATTATGTGCTCAATTTTAGAGAAATTTTTATGTGGTGCTGAGACATATGTATATTCCTTTGTGTTTGGATGGAAGCTTCTGTAAATGTCTATTAAATCCATTTACATTATAACCTCTGTTAAACTCCTTATTTCTCTGTTGAGTCTATGTCTGGTTGACTTATCCAAGGGTGAAAGAGGGGTATTGAAGTTTCCCACTCTTAGGGTGTGAGAATTGATATAGGATTTGAACTTTAGTAGTGTTTCTTTTACAAAGATAAGTGCCTTTATATTAGGGACATAAATATTCAGGATTGAAATCTCCTCTTGATCAATTTTTCCTGAGATTAATAAGTAATGTCCATCCTGGTCTCTTTTAATTGTTTTTAGTTTGAAGTCTACTTTGTTCGATATTAGGATGGCAACCCCAGCTTGTTTCTTAGGGCAGTTTGATTGAAAAATTTTTTCCCAACCTTTTACTCTGAGCCTGTGTCTGTCTTTGGGATTGGGATGTGTTTCTTGTATGCAGCAGAAGGATGGCTTCTATTTTGATTCCATTCTGTTAGTGTGTGTCTTTTTATATGTGAATTGAGACCATTGATATTAAAGGATATTAGTGACCACTGATTAATATTTTCTGTCATTTTTGGTGGTGAGTTATATGTATTTCCTTTCTCTGGGTTTTTCTTCTTTGGGGTTATTGATTGTTTGTGGTTTCATGGATGTATCTGGGATCCTTAGGTTGGAATTTTCCCTCTAATGCTTTTTGAAGGGCCTGATTTGTAGATAGGTATTATTTAAGTCTGACTTCATTATGAAATATCTTGTTTACTTGATCTATGGTGATTGATAGTTTTGCTGGGTATAGTAGTCTAGGTTGACAGACATGGTCTTTTAGTGTCTGTATAATTTTTGATCAAGACCTTCTTGCTTTCATTTTTTCCATTGAATAGTCAGGTGTTATCCTGATGGGTCTGCCTTTACAGGTAAGTTGGCCCTTTTCTTTTGCAGCTCTTAAAATTTTTTCTTTGTTCTGTATGTTTTGTGGCTTGATAATTATGTGGTGAGTGGACTTTTTTGAGGGGGTCAAATCTATTTAGTGTTCTATGAGCTTCTTCTATCTTTATATACATCTTCTTTAAGTTGGGAAAGTTTTCTTCTATGATTTTATTGAATATGTTATCTGTGCCTTTGAGCTAGAATTCTTCTTCTATTCCTATAATTTTCAGGTTTGGTCTTTTCATGGTTTTCCAAATTTCCTGAACATTTTGTGTCACGGCTTTTTTGGTGTTTTCTTTGACTGATGTATCTATTTCTGCTATTGAGTCTTCCATTCCAGAGATTCTCTCTTCCATTTCTTGGATTCTGCTGGTTATGCTTGTGTTTGTAGTTTTAGCTCATTTTTATTCTTTCTATTTCACTTTTTAGTTCCTGGAATAATTTCTTTCTTTCTTTTTTTTTTTTTGCTTTCTCTTCTTGGTTTGCTTTCCAGGATTACTTCTTTCCAATTTTTATCTTCTTGATTTTCTTCAGTTGTCTTACTGCTGGAGCTAAAACCTCAAATACCATATATAGTGAATGGGTATGGAGAGGACAACCTTTTATTTTTCATAATTTAAGTGGAATTTCTTTGGGTTTCTCTTCACTTAGATTGTTGTCTATGGACTTGTTGTAAATTGCCTTTATTATGTTGAACTATGCCCCTTGTATCCCTAATCTCTCCAGGACTTTTATCATGATGGAAATGTTAGATTTTATCAAAGGCCTTTTAATGATATGATCATATGATTTTTGTCTTTCAGTCTGTTCATATAGTGAATTATATTTATGAAGCTATGTATGTTTGCCAATCCTTACACCTCTGGGATGAAGCCTACTTGATCATGGTAGATGGTTTTTTTTTTTTTGTTCTTAGATTCCATTTGCTAGTATTTTATTCTTCATAAAAGAAATTAATGTGTAATTCTTTTTCTTTGTTGATTTGGGTATCAGATAAATAAATAGTGGCCTCATAAAAAAATTAGGCAACATCTTCTCTGTGGCGAGGGTCATGGAAGTAAACAGCAGATGACAACCAGTATTTTGCAGGGCAGGTTGTCCTACCAGATGAATAACTGTATGTTAAGGAACTCCATGAGGAAAAATCCATGGAGAAGTCATGCTAAACAAAATCCATGGAGTGCTCTACTAGGTAAAGCCTGTGAGGCAACTGGCTGTGGATACTGGTTGTTTTCTGTCTGTAACTGTCTCAGGTACCACTGTCATGCCTCCCTAGTAAGGATGACTGTGAGTTCTTTCCACAACAAATTGGTAGTGTGTTTTATTTATTTGGGCACAATTATAGTTGTGCATAGTCAAGTCTGATATATAGAAATAATACCAGAAAATTCTTATTTACTGACACAGGAAAGTAACAGCATTTTTAGTCTCAGAGACAATTAATTTTTGACTTCAGAACAAATTCAAACAGACTAAACTGCTCCTGCATAATATACACAAAGACTAATTCCCAGATGTTGTATATTGCTAAAGCAAAGCCAGGCTGTTTTGAAACATATCCTCTTGCAATAGTTGACTTTCTTTTTTTTTTTTCCCCCCTAGAAATGGTAGTTTATTCAGTTCCATTGGTCAGCCCTAATATATATATGTAAATACATATATACATACATACATACAATCTTATTTGTCCCTATGAATATATGCATATGTATATATTTGCATAAATTTGATAAAGGAAACAAAAGGCATTACATTGACAGAAATTTGGGGTGGTAATTTCTTTTTTTTATTTTGTATTTATCAAGAAAAACACTAAATTGAATTTAAAATGCTGATAAGTTAACAATAACTATAAAGAAAATAAAAATCATAAGCATGACTTATCAAGGGTGATATTGCAAATAATTTGCTACACATAAAATTACTTTGTGTTCAACTTTCCCTCTGAATTTTTTTTTTCTATCCCTGTATATCCTTATTCAAGGTCCCTTCCCCCTCCCACCACATCAGGTCATTTTTTCTTCTCCACAACTCCCCATCCCCTTCCTGGGCAGGCAGCAGACAGTCCCATGGTCCCACTGATCCAATAATGCTTAGTTCAGTCTCCACTCCTGGGAGATCCAGTTTTGTCCCCCCTCCCTCAAGAGTGAGTCAAGTGTTCTTTAGGTGGAGTGGGATCCGAAGAGTCAGTCCAGGGTGTTTCTGATCCCAAGCTGTTCATTGGTTGTGGCTTGCAGCTTGGGCATGCTTGGCTTTTTTTCTTGTTTGTTTGTTTAGAGACCACTAATGAGTGAGTACATCCCCTGCTTATCTTTCTGAGTTGACTTTCTGCAATACCCTGACCACTCAAGGTTCAACCTGCTACTGTTATTGTTATGTCCTTAATTTCAATGTCATTCTCTGCCTGGGAAAAAGTTACATGCAAGGCCAAGCATTTACACTGACTGGCCTTTATGATCTAACTATCCTGAGAAAAATGGTATGACTTATAGAAGAGCAAGGGAGAGAAGGATAAATGAGCATAATTATGTATGAATGAGAATGTGTAAGGGAAGCAGCAATGGAGGTATGATATTCTGCAGAATCTGAGTGTATGTGTGCTGAATAGATGAAGAAGAAAAAGAAGCCTTAATAAAGGGTGAGAGATATGTAAGAGAATTAGTGGAGAGAGAGCGATTGAGCAAAGAGTGAGTGAATGATGTAGAAGAAGCACATATGTGTGAATGAATTTATGAGAGATAAAGCTGTGTGAAAGAGCTGCTGCTACATATAGGAATTATGCAAAGAGCTGTATAAGTATAAGAGCAATGTAAAATGTTATTTGGCGAGAGAGCTATGTGATGAATAACTATGGCTGTATGGAGATTTGTAACTGTGTAGTGGCAAGGAAAATAAAACTGTATAAAAGGATATATAGAAGAGAATGTATGTAAAAGAAAGTTGTGGGGACATGTGAAAATAGATGTAACTGTGTATAGAGGTGTATGGCCATATGCATGTAAAGTTAGATATGTAGTTGTATGTATAGAATGCAGCAATGTGGAGATATGTAGCTGATCGGAGATAGAAAGAGTCAGAGACCATTTTTAAGAAGTAAATGAGAAAGTTACCATCGAAAGGCATGTATGTTTCTTTATTTTACCAGTCAGATATTTACTCATAATTATCCCAGATAAATAAGTTTCTTATCATATCCCTTTGCTACTCCAAGGCATTTTTTTTTATTACCCTGAAGCAGATGGTGGGAGCTGGCTTCTCACTGTCCGTGATACTTCTCTTTCAATCTTGTGGAATAATTTGAAAAGTATTGGCATTAATTCCTCTTTGAAAGTCTGGTAGAATTCTGCACCAAAACCATCTGGTGTAGCAGGAATCCCTGATTGTATTAGAGAGACATTGCTTTTTGGGGCAGCGCGCGCAGCGGCGGCTGCGGCGGTGGAAGGAGGGGGCGGTTCTTCCGGCTCGATCGCGCGGCAGCTACGTACGGCAGCGGATTCGGCGCGTTGCTAAACTCTCTTTTGCTCTTTTATAACAAAATAAATCTTAGTTGAAACATATCAATTGGTGACGGGTTTATTCCGCGATATTTGGCAAATTCCCCGAACCCCCTGAATTCCACGCCCGCGCGCAGCGGACCCCCGCCGGATTCGGCACAGCAGCCAGGAGGGAATCTGCATGCGGAAGAGCTACTGAGACTCAGTTCTGAGAGTGCACGCCTGGTAGGATTTGTGGAGGCTTACTCACCACCCCGGTTCAAGCACCATTGCTGCTGCACTACGACACCTGCTGACCGTAAGTTCTCCTTACATCTGGGTAAGACAAAAAAATTTTTCTTTCCTCTAAAATGTCTGATCAGATAAATGTTCACAATTTTACTCACTTTTTCACAATGGTGATAGAGGATTATTTCCAGGATTATGCATTTGGGGGTTATCTCCACCCAGGGGTTCTTTTGCTTTTACTTGTGATAATATATTTCTTACCAAATTATTTTAAGGGATTTCAGCTTAGAGAGTACGACACTAAGCTGTCTGACATGGATGAACGTATTAAGACATTCCAAAAACTCATTGTATCCATGGAAGAGAGGTCTACTTTGATCACAGAGGAATTTAGAGCTCACATTGATGAGAATTTTA
>PVIH01000088.1:0-99003 GCA_004025045.1 Sigmodon hispidus
CTTTGAATGTCTGGTAGAATTCGGCACTGAAACCATCTGGGCCAGGGCTTTTATTTTTGGGGAGGTTTTTAATGACAGCTTCAATTTCCTTAAGGGTTATAGGCCTGTTTAGGTAATTAATCTGGTCTTCATTTAATTTTGGAAGATGGTGCCTGTCCAGAAAGCTGTCCATTTCTTCTAGGTTTTCCAATTTTGTGGCCATGGTCAGTCAACGTGGGCGTGGTCTCCAGGCTTTTCTAAGTGTGCAGGTAAACTGCTACCAAAGTCTTGACCTGTGACTTTTGTTTCTCTTGTCTTTTTTTAAATAAAGTTTCTGAGATATTCAATCCAAAGGGTTTGTACCAAATTTGTGCGGAAGGTTAATGCAAATGGAGGACTTTCAAGTTCACAGTTTGGTCTTGGTGTAATGGGTAAAATTTCACACCTGCTGTCTCAGGCTAACTCGGTGCCATGGAACCCAGGCAAGCAAGCCTCGTGGTTGGGAATTACTGTGCACAGGCATCTAGCAGAGGAAAGCAAGCTTTCTCACAGCAGCTTCTCAGGTCATGCGGAGTGACTCTCCGTAATAGACCATTGCATTTTAGATGAATTAGTTTCTGATAAGCAATCCATGCTCATGATGGAAATTTTAACTCTCATATGCAAAAGTAAATCTCTTTACTAACTCTAGGCACCTAGCTATTTTTCCTCCTTGGAAATAGCTGCTATTTCCAATAGCTTTTCTTTCTTTTTTTTTTTTTTTTAAGATTTTCTGCATATATCAGCATGTAGATGTTATATGATTTTAAATTGAACTTGTGCACATCTTGAGCATATGCAGAATAATCATGGTTGACCAACATCTTTAAGTTCCTATTTTTCTAATATATTTTGTACCAGATTTCCTCCATTTCCTATAAATCATTACCCAACTATTAATTCTTAGGGTGGCTGAGAGTGGAATGTAACTGGAAATACTGAGTCGGTGTCAGATATGCCTCTGCTCTAGGTGTATTTGCTTTGTATATAAAGACATCTTGGGAGACACAGGAGGAAGTCTGACCTGCCCCTTGCTGGTGTTGAGCATCTGCGATGGAGTCTCTACTCCTGCATAGGGAGCACAGCCTGGCAGGACACTGGGCCCTCTGGGGCTTGTATCCTGTAACTGCTGCTTTGCACCCAGCTTTTGTCCTAGAATCACCTTCTCTTGTGTGGTTTACTCTCCAGGATGCAGGCTACTACCTATAGATGACTCATCTAACCTTTGGAGTTTCCCTCTCAGAAATTTATTTCCCGCCACTTTTCTCCGGTTCCACCATCCATGATTTTAATAGTCCTGCCGCCACACTATCTGTGGACTGTGCTTGAGATAAGTCACCTTGTTTGTTACCTCAGCCCCACACTGCCTGCAAAGACCAGGCCATCTTCCCTCCATGTAGCCCAGGCTGGTGTCAAACACCTGATCCTCCTGACGGTCTCTAAATGGTGAGGTCATCATGCAGGTCTGTGCCACCAAGCCCAGCCTTGTCTTTAAAAGACCTGGTAATTCAGTCTCTTTTTCTATCATCTTCTCTGGCCTACACACTCTAAGTGAGACTATCCTCCTCTGCTTATAGAATGGATCCTTTTTCTATGTTAGCCCTTTTAATCACTGTGTAATTTTCCATGAGTTTTTCAGAAAGAAATCCATTAGTTATGTCCAACCCTTGATGGTCCTGTCTTCATAGACTACTTCCTTGCCTTCATTATCTGACTGGAATGCTCCTCTACCTCACCTCTGACCCCACAAGGCAGCCTTATTCTTCCAAACCCTGCTGGATGCCTACCATCGTGTCTGAGGCTCTGCAGTCATCTTTAGCTAGACTTCATCTCTCTCTTTCAGATTTGACCCTTATAAGATGGAATATATGAAAGCTTTTTTGCCAAAAAGTGGGGGTGGGGTGCGTTGGTAACCCTCTCTGTCATCTGCCAAGTACCCAGTTTATGAAGCACTGTGAGCCAACTCAGGCCACACATCCTCTATGTCCCCACCACATCCCACTTCCCTCCCACCTGGCTCCCGTCGTGTGTACTGCAGTGCAGTTCTCTCTCCAGATCACTGGAGTCCACATTCCCTGGCCCTTTATCCCTCATGGAACTCCACCGCAGCCTTATGATGCTACACTGTACCATTGCCTCTCCATGCTCAGCTCTCCCCTGTTCTATCTCCCTCCCTGGCCCTTCCCATCACAGCTGCTACATAAGGCTCAGCAGTTCCCCGTCTTCCGTGTTACTGGGAATCCTACTCTGTGGTTGGAGCACTGTCGGAGCTGAGCTCTAGGTCATGAGGGTTGGAAGTCATTTTACTTAAGTTTAAATACTCCTGGCGGTATTTGAACACTCATTCTCTACATCACCAAGGCACTGGCCACATGTGAATTTCCCAGTCTGTCCCCTTCTCCACCTTCACATCACGTCACGTTCTCATGGCCTTACTTACCAGTGCCTCCGTTCTTGCCCATCCATCCCTCTTAGTAGCCCGTTTCATCTTTACATCTGTGTACTACAGGGAACAGCTGGTAGAGCTCCACGTGCATCCACATTTGTCACAGTCATTCATGTTGGAACAACTTTGTCATTGTTTAGAAAGCCCAGAGCTTTTGTTCTCTTGTGCAATAATGCCTGAGCTGTATTATCCTAAGACTCCCCATATCCTAGCCCCTTCCTACTCAGCACCTCTTTTACCCTTACCCTGCCCTCACCCCATGACGCTCTGAAATCTCTGAACAGTCTATGCTCCTCTGACCCTAGACTTTGGCCCACGCAGGCCCTGGCAAGAAGCCTCTACCTCTTACAGTCCACCCTTCAATTGGGGGCCTTCTGAAATCCCGTCTCCTCTCCTCCAAGAAGGTTTGACTCTGCCCTCCTCCCAGCTTCCTGTGCTCTCCATTGTCAACACTCTGACATGTAAAGAGAAAATCAGTCCGGGGAATTGTTTTTCCTCCACTTGTCACTAAAACAATTATATTGGCAGTTTTTTCAGTGAAGAGCACCCCATACATCCCTTCTAGTGTATATCTGGTATTTGGATCTTGCTTCTAAAATGTAGTGAGAGAAAGTATCATGTAAGTGATGCAACACTCTCACTACAGACTTAAATGTTGGTCTTTTCCTGATTTTTTTTTTTTTTTTTTTTTTTTTTTTAGGATATGTCACAGACTCCATTGAGATGTGACAGGTTTTAAATTTTTTACTTAAGCTACTCATGTCTTGAATAAAAGTATTCAATTAAATTTGATCATAACAGGGAAAAGGTAGAGACACCAGGACCTATTTTTATGCACAGGTAGATGAAATTTCACCCAGTCATCCCCCCATCTTCCCCCAGCAGAGGAGTAGGAAAAACTCATCCCAAATGGTAATTCTTTTTTTTTTTATTAGAAGTTTGTCATAAAGGTGTCTGTAACTGTTTAAGCTCAGGGTGCTGATTCCGTACTGTCCAACAAGGAGATTTGTGAGTCTGCAGTTAATAAAACATGTGAAGTAGGTATGGATAGATTATCTCGGGAAGTTATTTTTGTAATTTTCTCAGAAGGTCATCAGTCCATTGCAAGCATCCTGTGTTAGAAAATCTCTGTAGGGGTCTGAGGGAGACGTCTCAATCAGTAAAGTGTTTGCCATACATGCCGAAGGACCTGAGTTCAGTTATCCAGCACTCACTTGAATAAACCTGGTGTCACTGGCAGTGTGTACAGGTAACCTAGCGCCAAGGGGGCGGGGAGATCTGTGAAGTGCTTTGGCCAGCCAGTCTAGCCAAAATGGTCAGGTCCAAGTTCAGTGGAAAATTATGTCTTTAAAAAAAAAAATAGCATGGAAAACAATTAAGGAAGATGCCCAGCATCCACTGCTGGCCTCCATGGGCTCTCATAAACACACACCTACAGCGTGGAAACACATAGCCAATGAGAAAAGGAAAACCTGTTAGATTGCCAGAACTCTAGACCTTCGACACCTGTTGTTACGTTTTCCCAGTTCTCTCTTATTTGAACTGGGGGACTGTCTTCAGAAGCCTGAGGGATGAAGGGAGTGGTGCCCCTTGAAGACCTTGGGGTTAAAGTTGTCTCTGAGATGTTTGCCCAGTGTGCCCTAGAGCCCTGGTCTGTAACTAGTGATTTCTTCCTTTTGTGTCTCTCCTGTTGGCTTGAGTGGTGTGCTCAGCCGGTCCTTCGATGTTTCCCCCAAATGTACAGTATAACTTATTCTTCTCCAGGATTATTCTGTACCCCAAGTTCCTTCTACCATCTCCTGTTTATCTAAGTTTCTCTTCTCTCTTTTCTGCCTCCAAATATGGGCATTGAATTATCTTTGTGGTAACATCAGTAAATCTCGGAAGGAAGGAAGGAAGGAAGGGTACTTCCAGTGGGGAAGAACCCTTCCAACTAAAAATCACCATCAGTTGCTTCAAAACTCAGCTCCTAAGGAACCTTGACATTGTTTTTTGCGGGTGTGAACCTTGGCTTCTGCTATGTCCGTGTGGAGTTTCTGCTTGACTCCAAACTTGTAAGTTCTTACTGTGTACTGCTTCTCTACCCCTGCGGACTGAGCCCATGTTAACCAGCACATAGTCAGAGCTTTCTTCTGAGGGGAAGCAGAGAGTTTAGACGCTTACTGTGATATGGTTATGAATATATTTACAACCCAGGTTCAAAATCTCTCTAGTCTTAAGTACACTGGACAGATTCCCTATAGTCTTGAAAAAGAGCCTACGGGATTCTTTAAGCCAGTATATAGTTCCTGTTTGCTAGTTAGAACTTTCTTGTTTGGAATACTGTTTGGCCATATTCCAAATCAGATGCCTGTCAGAGCCTGGCTCTGTGTCTATACCTTTATTATTGGGTCACATTTTAAGCCTCAGGTACACCTCTGTTCCACCTATGTAGGCTGTTGGCAAGCTCATTTCATTTATTAGCTGTCACCATGGATGGCATGCAATGAATTCTTAATAATCTTGTTGAATTAATCATATTTGTTGTAAGAATGACTGAGTGGATGAAAGAATTCACAAACCAACCAAATCCTCATATTTTTCATCTTCAGATCAATATTATGAGCATTCCAAAGTAGCAGCTTGGGGAAATGAAAATAAGTCACAAAGCCATGGGTTAAGATGACTTTGAACTGTCAGCTTCAGTTCTGCATGTTATACAGATACGCATATTTAAGGAAAAGCTAAGGCTGATGCATCGTGTGTGCTTAGGTTATCATGTTCTCCGTTGTCTAATTAAAGAGTTGCTTTAGAGAGTATCAGGTAAGAGGCAATGCCATGCTTGTCTTTAATATACTAGTGCAGTAAGCAGGGCTGCCCTCTCACTGAGCTATTCAGATAGGAACTCTTGGCCATGAACTTGTCTCCTTCAGTGTCCTCTGTAGGAGCGTTCTTCATTGCAGACATCTAACCGGACAAAGGGATCATGTCCCCAGAGACTGCATGTCTTCTAACCAGGTGTCACTCCTATGAACTATAGTTAAGTTTTCTTTCTCTCCTCTGTGCTAGCTAGGCAAGAGGTTTCATTTCTACCCAGAATGCTCAGGATAAACTGCCACTATTGCTCAAGTATTGTTAAGGCATTCACGACCTTTTATTGCTGCACTATTACCTGGTGTTTATTAAGCATAACAATATTCTCATCATTTTTAACGGAAAGGGGAGAGAAGGCTGGATGAAGTCTCCCCACCCAGACAGTGGTAGTCTGTAGCTGAAGATTGATGAGAACTTAAGACACCATTGTGTCCTCAGCAAGATGTGGTCTGGAAGTTGGTCTCCAGTTCTTCCAGGCTGAGTTAAAACATTGACGTCAGCTATGTCCCCCAACTCTACCTCTCACTCCAGATCCCTTAAAGAATTTATTTCTCTCCCTTTTAGAAGTAACAAACTATGTACATTGCCCAAATATGGGTCAAGAAAACCATGATATGAAGTGAAAATTACCCAGTTGTTTCTTGCCTCACACTAGATGCCTGACTTTACAAATCTTTTCACCTGAATGAGTAACACATTGTGTTTTTTTGTTTGTTTGTTTGATTATTTACAAAGCCAAACAGTAGGGGTTTTCATTCATCTGAGGTCCACATGGCCCCTGGTTTCTAAGTCCAGACCTCAGGGGTGGAAAAGGTCCTCTTCAATTCTTCACTGGTGCTGGAGGAAACCTAGGTCATGGGACTCAATGTAGGTTCAATGGTGCTAGCAAAATGCTGAGAGTGGGGACTGGGTTAACATTCCTCCTGAAAAGAAGCTGGGCTTCAGAGTCCCACAGGGTCAGAGGGCATGCTCTCCACCAGCCACCCACCCCGGTAGCCAGGATGTGTATGTGGGTACGTGTGTTAAACTCCTCCTTTGTACTTCTTGGTCCTGTCAACTCCAGGTACCCCAATATTACTTAATAAGAAAGAAGAAATACACTGTTTGCACACATCCAACGTTCTCATCGTTGACTAGACACTTAGGGGATGCCAGGCTATCTGGATCTGTGTGGGATAGGACCACAGTTGCACAAAGCAAAAGCCTTTGGGACTTTTATTCAGGACAGTAAATATGGAAAGGTGGGGGTTGCTTTTCTTTTTTCCCTCCTTACCTGTCACCTTTCTCCTGTGGGTCTAGATTACTGAATTTGGTTCTCACATCTTTTTTCAAAGTCTGCAGTTTAAAATTAAAATATTAAATATTAAAGTGCTTTGAGCTAGATGCTCATCCTTCAAACCTTAGGTTACAGAATAGAACTCTATGTAAGTCAGCTTTCTTTCCTCCAGATTCCTAGGCGGTTGGTTCCAGATCCCCACACATCCTGGTATCCTTAGACAGCCAAGCCTAGTATGTAAAATGACCTAGTATTTGTATGTAACATGCAAATCCTTCCTGAAACTTTGAATAGTGTCAGTGATACCGTGTGAGACCTTTTCAGCCAGAAAATCTCTCTTCAGTGCTTTGTTTTTGAGGCAGTCTCCATAACCCTGACTGACCTCCCCCCACCTCCTGCCTCACAAGTGCTGGAATTGCAGGTATGTGTCAGCACTTTGCTTAGCCAGATGCATTTTTCCCCAAAACATATTTTCTCTCTAGTATTCATTAAGTCTCCAGATGTCAGCATGGCTGGTCTGTTAAACTAAGTCAGTGGTTTTCAACCTGTGGCTCTATCCCTTGACAAACTCTGTGTACAAAAATGTTTATATTATGATTCATAACATTAGCAAAATTACAGTTGGGAAGTAGCAATAAAAATAATTTTATAGTTAGACATCACCACAACCTGAAGAACTGTATTAAAGGAAGGTGGAATACCACAGAACTAAGTGCTGAGCCAAGCGTAGTTGAGATCAGTGCCACTTAGGCTGGCAGAGGCTCTTGGCTATTGCTGTGTTGTGAGGATAGGCTGCAGCATAGAAGTTAACATTGCATTTGTAATAGTTGTTGTTGTTGGCATCGCGAATTGTTAGTTTTCAAGACATTACATCACAAGATGTATGTGAAGACAAATGGAAAACAAAGCAGACTCTTGTTAGCAGTGTTTGCCCTCTGATACCTAATAATGGAAATTTGAATAAAGCTCAGGTGGACACATCATTAATGAAATGGTTAGCAGTTATTAGGAAGAGGTTGTTTACATTTTATTGTGAAAATTAATATTAGGATAATATAAGGTAAAGTACAATGAAAATATAGTAAACAATGATGCATTTTTAAATCCATTTCTTTGAATTTTATGGTGACTTTATGATAAATGGTAAAAGATAGTAACACATCATTTAAGTGTTGGCAGTGGGGATAGACTTAGTGTTGCATTTTGGGAAGAAAAAAAATGCAGCACTACTGACCACTGGGCTAACATCTAAAGAGCAGTTGGTATAATTTAATGATAGCTTTGGGACTGTGCCTTAAGAATGAGAGGTGTCATTTCATGGTCATATTACATAAAACATCTGGTCTTATGAAAGATGCATTGTTGAGTCCTGTTAAGAAGAAACGGGTGTTTCCTTTGGCATCAGGTATCTCATTATTTTCTCCCCCTCTCCTAAACACAACCCCAGTAGTATTTCATCTTAGTATTATAGACTCTCACGGGGCACTTCCTGGTTAACATACAAGGAAACATCCTCTTTGTGTCTGCACTCACAATGAATGACTTTTGTGTTCACCCGAGCTTTGAGAATTCTGACTGCTAACTGATTGTCACCACATGACTTCTTCTGAACTCTCTCCATGTATTTCCTTCTCTGAAGTTATTGTATTATATGTGCCATTTATATTAGCAGAACTAAAAGGATGGATAAGTAGTTTCTTCAAAATTTAAAGCTCTGGCTCACATCAAAAAAGATTCTAAAGCATGAAAGTGGGAAAGGCGTCAGTGAGGCCCTGACAGCCAGAGATCTGGAAACCAAGTGTTACTGTGTTTAATGGTCTGAGGGGGACTTCTGGGTACTGTTACATAAGTCTCAGCCATACCCAGAGTGTTTCCCCTCCTTTTGGCCAGTTAATTTATCCTTCATGAAAGTCTCCTAAAGAAATAACCTGACATGGTAGTGATAATTTTATGTCCATTACCAGGTGGTTGGAACTCTTGGAAAATTAGAAATAGCCTGACTGTCTTTCTTGTCTTTTTTCCAAGGGATCAATTATGGGCTTGTTGTGAGTATAATAAGAAAAAACCTGAGTATATTTTCCTGGATGCTTTTTAATATTGCCATTAAGCATTAGCTAAAAGGGGAAAGTCTTGCTGGCCCCTGAGTTCTGCGGGAAGAAGAGTGCTCTCCTGGGGTTTTGTTCTTGGGTCTCACATTTGGAACTGCAGTCCTCCCCTGTGTCCATCCTCCAGCCCCTGGGCTATGCACTGAGGATATGGAGTGAATCCCAGCACTCAGGATGGGCAGGTAGATCTCTGTGAGTTCAAAGCCAGCCTGGTCTATATACCAAGTTCCAGAACAGCCAAGACTACATAAAGAGATCTTGTCTCAAAAAGATAAAACAACTACAACTAACAAGAGGTAAAAAAAAATGAAAAAAGAGAATGGGCTCTATTGAAAGTTTCCAGTGATTTCACAAGCAAATAAATAAATGAAGTTTTTTCTTAACTACAGTTTCTTTAGCTCACCTTATTTTTGGATAGCTCTTTCCCTACCACTGTCCTGTGTTTCCCAGATTTGTACTCACTTTGCTTTTTAATCTTGTCATTTATCATTTCCTTCATTTCACCTTATATTGTTCAATTATTCTTTTCAACTGAGATTTAATTTTCTGACCTAAATATCTTAGAATTCTATTCTTTTTTATTTTTACCTCATAGTGGCTTTTTCCTTCAGCAGGCATGAAAGCTGTCAATAAAAGTCAATTGTTGAATCTATAATTATATGAAGAGCTCCTCATAATGCATATTGGACATGTCTTTGAAGCCCTTTTCCTGAATGGAAGGTGCCATGGCTTGTACTTTACGGCCTTCTAATGGTGGATGGTAATCTCATTTCAGTGCATTAGGATAGCATAACGTGCCTTGCAGATCAATACAGAAGCAGATCCACACCATTCAGATGAATCCAGGAGAAATGGACCAGGCTCTGTGAAGGAACTGGGAGCCAATTATGCTGATTTCCACTGTTCTTTTCCCCACTCTGCTTCTAGTCATCAATATGGTTAAAACGTATACAAAAAGGATTTCAGATGATGGCTACACAGAGAACAGACTACCAGACAGGAAATCAAGGGCTTGAAAGCGAGTACTAGTATTGATTTGTGGTGATGAAAGTATATTTTGATACATTTCAAGACATAAATAACTCGTAGACTTGAACCTGCATAACTGGGGGCTCAGCTCAGGGTCAGTGTGTATGTGTAACTTGCATTGCTGTTTTCTAAAGAGGGAGGAGCATTGATGAACTACCTATTGCAATAGTCTTGAAGAATTCATACACGTGTATATACATAAACAGTATGTGTTTGTGTGCATGCACATGTATGCATGCATGCACTGTGTGTCACTAGTAAATTGCTGTGGGTCTGCTCAGGCCTATTTTTGTTCCCCAACACCTTTCCTCTGCCCCTAGAACTTGCTCTGCTGTCATCACTGGGACAGAACTCAGTAGCTCAGCTCTCCTGTGTAAATCATTAGCATTGTCAGCCATGTATTTGCTGCATTCAGTTGACCTGATGCTTAATCATTTTATTCAACATTTATCCAAGTCTTGCTGTCATCATCAGCTGGTCAGTGGTTTTCTGAGGCTGTGTTTTTGGAAGCATAGCTGACTCCTTTTTGATGCTGATGTTCATTTGTCGGGGATTAGGGAAGCTCAGGTCCAGAAAAATCTACAGACATCCAGAGCATCAAAGGCTTAAAAAGAATTGAAAGCCCTAGAGTTGGACTTAAACTCTGTTCTCGGGTATTAGACAAGGCAGTAAAGTAACGAATGAAGAAGTAAAAACAGTGTTGGGTAAAATCTGTGGATCATTTCTCTGAACATCTACTTCCTTTCTGGGGGTAGTGGGAAGATGATTCCCTCAGGGACAGTCACGTGGTTTGTATATCCACTCCAGCAAAGCATACATTAGTTTATTGTGTTGGGTAAAAGTAATGGGGAAACAAGCTGTCACCCAGGGGTTTACTTATTGATGGGAAATATCCCTGTGTTCTCTGGGGCTTGGTGTTTAGAACCCATTAAACTGAAAACCATGCTACTTCAGGGTTATACAGAAATAAGTTTAAAGTTCAGACATAGAACTGATAATACTGGATGCTTTTTTTATTAAACAAAGTAATTTTTAAAAGAATTATAAATTTCTAGATTAATGATTGTTTGGCATATTTTCTCTCTGTTGGTTAGTCTTTATAACTAAAGTTCTCCTGTCATGCAAACAAGAATATTTTCTGTTTGTGTAATTCGTTTGGCTTATTATTTTCAAGTGTGTATTATAAGCTTTGTGGAAACATTAGTTTGGCAAGGCATATTCACTGAGAGAATCCAACTAAAATCTGAGACTTGTAAATATAACTGTGAAAGTTTAACCTGGGGGATTTTTAGATGTTTGCCCATTTTTATTCATTCAGGAAGTTTATTGTATGGCTTCTATAGAAAGTATCCCCACTGAACAGTGAATGTCACAAAGGAAATACGACATGTTCCTTGGAATTTACATTCTGGCAAATGTAAGCTGCTAGATTGCACTGGATGATTGTATAGTCCATGACGTGGGCAGAGTGAACATGAGATGGGCCAGGTGGAAGCAGAAACCAATGAGAGTTGTTCAAAGATCACAGTTACTCATTGAAAGATGAGTAGATAATTTTCACTTACATAGGCAAGGGTGAGACTTTGGGTGTCAAGCATCTCCCAGCTCACAAGCAGTTTGTGACCATAGGTGTGAGATCCATAACTAGACCCTGAGCATAATTTACCCAGGTTGCAGCAATGTACAGGTTCCAACAAGGGCTTAAGGCAGGCAGGAGCCTGACCAATGTATCTGCTAGCCTTGTACTTCATTCAAGAAGCAATAGAGAGGGACTCGAATTGATGGATTACCCAGAACCCTCTGGGTAACCTCTGGAGGCAGAGAAAGAGCCAGGGCTGTAGACACAAAGACCAGAGGTCATTGCTTGGATGCAGGAAGTGTAAATAATTTGAATTTCTGAAATAACAGTCAGTATGGAAGACCATACTGCAGGGGCCAGAGCTTCATGGCCTGCTGGCTACAAGTATGCCAGAGAGAAGTTGGGGCCGGCAGATTTCTGATTTGCCAGACCAGCCTGTAGAGGAAGAGCACTGGTGTCACTTGCAGGACCTAGGCTTGTGTGTTTAATATAAACTTTAACCTTGACCCTTATAATGAATGAGGATGCCTTGTCTCAGCTACCCTTGTTTTGTTTTCAGACGGTATGAATATCATCCAGTCTGTGCAGATCTGCAGACCAAAATCCTCCAGTGTTACCGTGAGAACACCCAGCAGACCCTCAGCTGCTCTGCTCTGGCCAGCCAGTACATGCACTGTGTCAACCATGCCAAACAGGTGGGTGTGTGAGCTGACTGGACACGTGAAAAGTAGAAAGCCCAGTTGTCACTGGGCAATGGTAAGGATTTAATGGGTGAATAAGGATTTAACGTTCTAAACTCAGCTAGTTCTCACTTAGAATTTCTGTAATCAGTTGGTTCGCTCATAAGTTCTAGACAGCTGACTGTCTAAAAGAGTCCAGATTCTAGCTAGCCCTAGTAGTATAGGCATGTGATCCTAGCGACTGGAGGCTGGAGCAGGAGAACCTCATGTTCAAGGACAACCTGGAAACTTCATGAGAGCCTCTCTCAAAGTAAAAAGTAAAAGAGTAGAAGTGTAACCCAGTGAGTGGTATGTGCTTGCCTCAGAACCTCAAGTCTTGGGTTCAAGTCCCCATGCTAGACAGAAGAATTACGCTCTCTTGATACTTATTTATGTGTAGGGAGAAAATTATATTAAAAATATACTTTGTTGCTCCGAACCTTTCGTCTTCTAATGATTTCAGTGATTGTATCTTCATGGCTAACACCTCACATTCCTAAGCCACTATTCAAAACCAGCATGGAAGAAGGCTATAAATTAAGGAGCCAGCAAACTTGAGGTCCATAAATCATAGAAGGTCTAGTAGAAAAAAAGAAATCCACCCTTCAGTCACTAATCATTCCCCCAGCTGTTGGTAGAATCCATTAGTTACGGTTGCTGTTGCTGGGAAGAGACACCATGACCACGGGAACTCTTACAAAGGGAAACATTTACCTGGGACTAGCTTACAATCTCAAAGGTTCAGTCTGTTATCATCATGGTGGCACGTGGTGCTGGAAAAGGATCTGAGAGTTAGACGTCTCCATCCATAGGCAGAGGAGGAGTCTGTGACACTGGGCATAACTTGAGCAGATGAGCCCTCAAAGCCCACCCCACACTGACACACTTTCTCTAAGGCCACACTTATTCCAACTGAGCCACACCTCCTATTAGTGCCAATCCCTATGAGGGCCATTTTTTTTTAACCACCATAACATAGGACACACACAACTGAGTCATATTAAGAAAAGAATTTTCCTCCATTCTTATGCTTCATGGCCCTTCATAACTGCACAATATGACACTCATAGGATGCATACTTTCTCTTAATTTATGTGCTGTAGAAAACTAATGATATCCCTGCAGCAAATTAACAATTTCAACAGGTCATGTAATCACTTTACAGTTGGGTGCACGTGGCTTGGAGAGACATAAATTGTTGGAAACTTTCCCTTTTTTCTTGTGAAAAACTCCCTAGAATTGACCTTCTCACCTATCTAAATCTAGTGTTTGAATTACACAGCATGCCTTCCTACAGCCCAATTTACTCCAGTTATAATAATACCACTTAGTATAAATTTCTAACAGTCCATAAATATCTGAAGGGAGAATCATTATTGTCTGGTAGCTGGGAAATAACAGTAACATTAAGTGGGAAAAAATGTAACCAAGATTTAAAAGCCTGTGTTGTCTTGAGAGCTTTGTAGTTTGCTTTTGTCTGTTACTTGCTTATATTGGCACTTGTATAACTGAGTATATGGCGGGATTCTTTTCTTTAAAGGTCTTGCTAAAGGTAATGCTGCTGATGTTAAATTAGTACATGTTATTTGTCATAAACAGCCTCTTAGGAGCTTTTAACAAGTCCCTGATCTTCAATAGCAATACTATCTGAGCATTTGGGACTTATAGGTTGACTCGTGGATTTCTTTTTAACCTGATAATAGAGCCTAGTGGCGGTGCGACTAAGTTGTCCATAGAAAAGGTGCCTGTGCCTGCCACCTGTGCATGTTTCAAGGCTGGTGTCTGACACAGTTGGCTATTCCCATAGGATGATTTCTGGTATACAGAAATGGCAACGCCGGATGCCTTGGCACATTGGAGATCTTGCTGAATCACACTTAGTCCCATGGTGTCCTTGGTTCCTATTGATGGAATAAGAAAAAAAAAAAAAATGCAACAAGGTAACATACGTCACACAGTACAGTAGAGGGAGAGAGGTTGGTAGGTCTGGCCTTGTAACCGAGTCCTGTCTCATACTAGCTCTCTGACCTTGAGTCTTGATTAGTGAATCTTAAGCAGAGTACTTACTATATCCTTGTTTTTGCCAGATTCAGGATCATTCTTTAGGAAACTCATAAAATTATACCAGTGATTGAAAAAAAGATCCATCTGCCTTCCCACTCACTTCCCAGGCTGCCATGTGGGTTATTACTTGCAGCTAGTCTGTTTAGAGTATTTAATATTTCACAGCTCTATGTCTAGTTATTTGGAAGTGGATGGTAAATGAGTAATATCAAAAGATGAAAGTCTTACCATAGGTTGTACAGCACTGAAACAGCTAAGCACCATGAAACATGGACCTTTTCATTTTTTCCAAGCTTTAAGATTTCAAGATCACTTCAACATTTTATGACACTCTGAGATGTAAATAGAAATGGTTTCTTTCGCCATTTTGCAGTTGAAAGCATTGAAACCCTGGGGTGTCGTGAAGGTAAATTTAACAACTAGTTCAGGACTCACCCTGCTGTGAAAACAAAACAAAACAAAATTTTCAAGATAAACTAAGTGATGTTTGTTTTTGGGACAAGGTGTGTGTAAGAAAAGATAATCCATAATCGTCCATGAATACAGGTTGAGGCAGCAAGGGAAATGAGAACATTAAGGGCAGAATGGGAGAAAGGGGCATTGACAGGCTCCTGAAGCGGTAATAGTCTGCAGGTAACACATAGGCATGAGAAGATAGTGCCATGATCAAAGGGGCTGCTTGGCCTGTCCCCTGAAGGGCCACTGGCAGGCTACCGTCCTCTACAAGGCTGACCTTCTACTCCCTGTGAAGGTAATCTAGCCTCAACTTGTGGGAACAAAGTTTGTCAGTACACATGTCCTCACTGCCCAGGTGGGCCAGCTTTGCTCTGCTAGCCTTCCAGTTAGATCCAGAGAACGTACTGGATGTGGAACAAGACAGCAACCATTAAATCCTACTCCATTTCCGACACTGTACAAGGGTTTTCCCCTATGGAATCATTACAATAGTTCACTCCACTTTTACATGACTCATAAGGTTGGGCTTTCACAGGTCCCTGGGGTACTGTTCGGAAGACTAATAGATTTTACTGGTAGGAAAATTTCCGGATGCTCCTTAGGCTTGCTTTTCCTATCTTCTTATCCACTCACCGACATTAATCTCCAGCTATTCTTAAACAGTTTTTGTGGTTTGACGTGAGACATTTAGACTTATTGTAGTGTATTAAGTTATGTATTCTTCATGAGGGCAAAAAAGACACTAAACTGCTCTAATATTACTTCTAAGTTGTAAAAGCTATTGGCTGGCTATTTAAGAACAGCATTTAAAAATGGGGCATCAGTTGGCATAAACTTGTGTCCTGTGTGTACCCCCCTCCTGCTTCACCTGCTAACTCTCTAAGCTTCCCAGTATCGCATTGCCTCTTCTTGCCATTAAAGCCTGGTTCCCATTTAGTCATGCTACACCTGACTTACATGAGACTCTGTAAACAGGGAAGAGAATAAGAATCCTGGAGTAAATACTATAAAATGTCCACAACATCTTTCTTTTCTTTTTGAAACAGAGTCCTCTGTGTGTGTATCCTTAGCTGGCCCCAGTCACTATGTGGACCTGGCAAGCCTCTGTCTGCCTCTACGTGCCACGTGCCATGTAGGATTAAAGGACTGCAGCACCATGCCTAGCACTCCAACTACTATTTTGGGGATGGGAGTTGTTTGTTTGGCTTGAGACAGGGTTTCTCTGTATGAAAGTCTTAGCTGTCCTGGAACTCACTCTGTAGTACAGGCTGACTTTGAACTCACAGAGATCTACTTGCCTTTGCTGGAATTAAAGGTGTGCACCAAAACTGCTTAGCTTCAACTTCTAAAGTGAAGGAGGGCTGGCTTATAGATCAGCAATGCCTCTATTTCCTGTGACATCTCACTGTCTTAACATTTACAGAGAGGTGTAAGCAAGAATTCTAAGCATTTTAGCATTTTCCCAGCCCTGTTGCCATTCATAAAAAAGTGAAGAAACTAAAGGGATTTCTCTTGGGTACTCTGTGTTCACCTGACGGTAGGGCTGTTGGGTTGTGCTTTTGTTGCCATCCCGGACTATTTACAATGACCAGCACTTCAGTGTAGCAAGAGTTTCTGGCCTGGCCTTCCCATCGTAGCCCCGAGCTTCAAACCCACTAGCAGCCCTGCTGCTGCTTAGCCCTAATTAATCACATAAAGGCTTATATTAATTACATGCTGCTTGGCCTTTGGCTCAGGCATATTGCTAGCTAGCTCTTACTCTTAAACTAACCCTTGATTCTTATCTTGTTTAGCCATGTGGCTTGGTACCTTTTCTCAGAGCAGCATGGTTGTCTTCTTTCCTCTACATCTGCTGGCATCTCTCTTGACTCCTCCCTCCTTCCCCTTTATCTATGCTCAGATTTCCCACCTGCTTCTAAGATCCCTAACCCCTAACCCAAACAGTCCCTTTATTAACCAAAGATACTCACAATGTACAGAAAGACATCCCACGTCACTCTAGGTTTTTCTTGCTGACCTCAGAGCGTGACCCAACCTCATCTTCTCCTGAGCACAGTTCCAGAGTGGAAATTCGTATCCAAGGAGAGCCCACTGCCTGCTCTGTATGTCAAACCCAGGGAGCCACAAACACCTGTGAACCTCACAGTCTCTGGAAAGTGTTAAAAATGTGCATGCCCACCCACCCCACTGAAGATTCTGAGTTGGAAGAAGTAGGGTTCAGGCACCCCAAGCTTTCACCAAATTCTGATGGCTCTGTTTTCCGCCATGAAAAAGTATGACACTGTTACTAGGGTTAGGGTTAGGTCTAGAGCTACCTAGCAGAAGTCTTAAATTCACTGTCCCTAGGAATGTTTCCAAACTTAGTCTCTGAAGCAGATGGGAGGCTGGCTTGGGAATAAGACAGAGGCCCCTCGAGTAGAAGTCTCTTCTCCTGCCGTCCTGGCCCTCTGATGCTGCACACTGACAGTTCTCAAATCCCCAGCCTCTCTAGGTTGAGGAACTGCTCTCTAGTGTAACAGGAAGCACAAAGATATAAACCAAGGTCAGCCTTTCCAGAAGGCCTCCGGCGACATGTTTTTGTTGTGTTCCATACTAGTGGCATTTGTTAATCTTTGAGCTGGGCTGCTATACACAAGATGATCCTACTTTTTCTGTGGAGTAGCTGCCTATCAAGTCTGAAGCTGTCCAAACAAGCTGACTTTCTAATTCTGATGCCCCCAAGTCCTATCCATTCCAGGAATTTATTTCTCACCTGCTTTCTGAGAGTAATGCATGGCTTTACAACACTTTAAAAAAATGAATTTAATATATTAACATGGTCCTAGATTTTCATTTTTCTTAAAAGGTATTTTATTCCTATGGCTCATCTTCCAAGAATTTTTGAGCTATAGTCTGTTAATGTTTTGTCTGCTTTTGTGGCAAGTTGTATAAACAGTTAATTACTTTTAAGTTAATTTGAATGCCACACAAAGACATAGATGATATAAAGGAGATCCAGGCAAAATTGACTGGTATCTTCTACAGAAACAGAAAGAACAAAACCCAGCCCTGCCTGGAGGGAACAGACACTGAACCCAAAACTAGTTAGTACATCCGACTTCCAGGCAGCTGGCTTCCCAGAAGCTCAGTGCATAGAATGCTTTTCCTTCCTTTCTCACCCACAGATCTGTTCCTTTGCACTCCTGCGTTTCCTGTGTCTCCTTAGTAAAATTTGCTACTGAGGCTCTGCCTAACTCAGGACCTGCTGCTGTGTAGCCCCCCACCCCACCACCCCCCAAAAAATTGTGAAAACCTTCCTTGTGTCCACATCTAATCCTACTGGGTCTGAAACCTTGGGAGACTCCAGGTAGTTCCCCTCTAGGGACACATATACTCTGGGTGGTCTCTTTTAAAATCCCATTCTCTCTGTAATGATTGCTTAGCAATACAGGGTTTGCTTTTAAATTCCTTTTAAATCTATTGAGACAACCAGTGGCTGCTCACTGCTAGGCTAGTCAGCCTCTGCAAGAAAGCTGAGAGCCAGAAACTGGCTGATGAGACAACTGTAGAACAGAAACATTTGAGAAAAGCGCTTGAGACCGTTTTAATAAGTGAAAACGACACACCATCTTGGGTCTCCAGGGGCACTGTTCCGGTCTGACAGTGTGAGCTCATCAGGGGCTGGAATGGAAAGAGATTTTGGAAAAGAGCAGTGTTGATGCCTGAGCCATTTGCTCCTTTTGGTAATGTGTGCAGCTATTTACGAAAGGCATTTCTGCAGCCCCAGATATGTGAATGAGGAGCAGCAGCGAGGAATTTCTTTCTCCACATTAAGATTAAGTGTTAGCATTTCCATGTTTTTTTAAATATAGCTTTCAAAACTTCCCCTTCATTCTTTAGGGAATTTCCTATGTTAATTTATGCAGTGTTAATTTATGCAGTGTTAAAATCCAACCCAACTGTATCTAGATAGAGAAGATGCAGAGATGGGACAGCCTGAGAGGTGTCATGTAGACCTGTCAGTCCCGGAGTACCTCCAACCATGGCCTGATCTAGCCTTTAGCAGCTCTCATTGCACAGCTGTGGTAGGGTAATAACACAGAATGCACCCCAACCCGATGTTGTATTTGTTAATATCTCTCACAGGAGTGCAGTGGTTTCGTGCCACCCCTGCCCTTTGGTAGTTGCTGAGTGCATTGTGACAGCCGGTTTATAGACCAGCCCTCATCTTTTCTCTACCCTAATGCCTCCAGAGAGTGACGCAGAAACCCACAGAGCCATTGCACTATCTCTGAGGGATTGGGAGTTTAATGCATGTGGCAGGATGTGTGGTGAATGTGCATTCAGTGTACTGTGTATCTTTAGCCCTGTATTCTAATGGTGTCTGATCCCCATTGGAGCCAGGGCCCAGCTTGGCTTTCTTTAGGAAAGTCTAGCATTGCTGGCATTTGTCTGAAAATTACTCATGTATAATTGCTCAGTGTTGAAGAGAAAGGAATGGCTAAAAGAATCTCTGAGCCCTCAGAGAACCCTTTAACTATGGATTTCATTGTGTTGCACTAGCTCCAGATTATGCCACAACACTGAAAAGAGGCATATTGTCACCTGTGACTCAGACCAGGCAGATGTCACAATGCTTAAGGTTCCTGTTGGTGAGTTCAGACATATGTATGGCCCATGACCCCCAATGCAGTGTGGCCATAGAGTATCATCCAAAGGGGCGTTCTCTCCAGTAACCAGAAGCCCTTAATGGGCTTAATATAGATCTGCTTCAGATTGGCTTGCATATTGCATGTAATAAAGAATGGGGTGTGAGGTTGTCTGTATGATGAGCATTTACAGAGACTTACAAAGATCAAGTCACAAAGAGGTGAGCCTAGAAGAAATGACACTGTGACAGGGGCAGGCAGTGTCCAGCTTGCACAGTTGGATCTTATATTTTACCCACAATCCCATGCTGTTAGCAATGCACTTGAGAAGTGTCTCGCATACAGTGCGCATTCTCTGCCCCTTTTTCTCTGGGCCTGTGCTTTCCTGACTTCCTGCTTGAGTAAAGCAGCATCTATCTGTCTCTCTCTCTCCCCCATTCCTGTGACTTTCTCAGTAGTTTGTCTGCCTAGTCTAGTCTGGTCATTAGTGCCCCCTAGCAGACCACATAGGGGCCTATAATCACAGCCCTGGAGCAATCAGATAACCCTCTTGGTTTTCCTTTCCCTCTGTGTTCTCAGTTTTCCAGAGTGTCATTTGACCTTTCTTCCCAAACCTGTAACTTCTTTCCAGAGATTTCTGTAGGGGTATCTAATCACCACAAACTCAAAACTAAATTATCTTTTTGCTTTTTTTGTTCACAGTGTCCCCTCCCACCCCCTGTCACTAGGGGTCCACTTGAACTTCTTCTCACCTCCCTCTTTTCTTCTGGGCTTCTTGTACCTATGTTTCCACTCCACACCCTGGCTTGGCTTCCAGGCTAGTCGGCTGGGTCTCGGGTCTTCTCTGTCCTCCCCTCTGTTGAGTTCCCTTTGCCAAGGAAGGACAGCGCTTCACTTTCATGATTGCCAACCTCCTATTTAAGAGGCATCTGTTGGATACCCATGTGTTCAGTGGCCAGTGGAAGCTTGTCCACCTCACGGCCTGACTCCTAACTGCCTGCTGCTGCACCCCACCTGCCCTACCCACACCCCAGATTATCTGTCCATATTCTGACTATGGTGAGAAGTAGGGTGCAATGCCCTCCTTCATTGCAACTGCAGAGAAATGCTCTCCACGCCAGGCAGAACTTTTGAACTCTTACCTTCCCCGAATACAGCCTAAACAGAAACCTTCCTGTGTATGCTTTGTTTTTGTGCAGGTTCTTTTTTTTTTACCATGTACATGTGTTTTACTTAATAAGTTTAGCATATACTTAGCAAATAAGTAAAAAGAAGCAAATTAGTACCATGTTTAGTCTCTCATTTCCCAAGGATCCATGTGTTAGCTTTCCCGTAGCTCTTAACTAAATACGATGACTCGGTAGTTGAGTTGGTGTCAAGTGCAAGGGTATAGGAGCATGAAGACAGGACCTACCCTCCCTGGGTACCTTTAAAACGAAAAGGAATATAACTGCTTTTTCACTCCTAAGGTTCTATAAAAATGGAGGGTGTGTATTTCTCCTGCCTAGCTGGTTATAGTTTCTGATTGATGGTTCTTATCTACAGCCCCCATTTCCATTACTTGGAAAGTAAAGAGAGTACTTTTACAGTTTGGGAAGAGACCTGCCTGTAGTGCTACTGGATATTATGTATACATGGAGTGTGCATTCTACCCGGAGCCAGGTGTCTCTGAACTTGGGCTAGGTTTGGAGATGACATTCATCCTCAAGAGCTGTTGGGTTTAACTGCTGCACTGTGCCTCACCAACTCTACATTGCCCCAGCAAATTTCCCTGTCACTTGTCACTCTGTGTCCAGATGTCCCTAGTAGTAGAGCTGACCCACTGCTCCTGGCCACCATGCTCCAGGCTGTTCTTAGATGTTGGTGGGAGGGTCATTTGGAGACTGGAATTGATGAGGCAAGGTGTTCCTCAGAGGCAGTGGTATTTTGAGATAAGAAAGCATATGCTTTGTTTCTTGGTTTGGGAGCTGGTGTTTGAAAAGCACTGTAATCACCCTAAATAGTTACTGCTATTTGTTTGCCCTTGCCTTCTGGTGGTAAAACTCACACTTTCTGTTTCTCTTGCAGAGCATGCTAGAGAAGAGAGGATAAAGTTACCCCTGAGAACATGCAAAGCTCCTTCAACGTTAATTCCAGAGGTGGAACATTTTTCTTTTCCTTTTCCAAGAAAATAACCCAATTAAAGAAAAGACCACTAAAGACAGGCATTGGAAAATGAACTCGCCCAGAATCATAATGTGTTTTGATCAACAGTTTAAAAAGCCAAGGTCTAGACCAGGGATCAGTCATCAAAAGAACACTGTTAAGTGTTAATGAAACCCACAAATGAATAAAAGAGAAAGGCGGTGCGCTGCACCTTTTTGTACTCTCTTTCCAACTTGTACTGACATAAAATGTTCTGTTCACTCCAGGCTCCACCATTTAGTGACCTCCACTCTCAAAAAGCTAGGGTGGGGAGGGGGGGCATTAAACTATTTTAATCAAATGGAGAGACAGCAAGAAGGCCCTGGGCTGGGGCAGCAGTGCAGACTCACCTGGCCTGGGACCTGGGTGTGCTCTAATCTCATTATATAGGAACTATTTCATCGTAACTTATTGTGATGATCATGTAAGCAAGGCAAAAAGGAGAGAAGATGTACATCTTTCACTGGAATAATGTTTATGATTACAAGTGAAATAAGGCATTTTTATTGATTTAAAAAGAACCTTAGCTTTTGCAACCTCTGTAGTGAATACTGACAGCTTCACTCACTATCAATAATAAATCTATTTTCTGACAAAGACTGGCATTTTCGCTAAGGCTTTGTGTTCCTTTGGCCTTGGTAGAAGGTTTGGGTGGAGAATTACACTGATTTGCATTGCTGTTTGTTTGCATTTACACCACAGCTCTCCTCCACTCTCCAAAGGTTGTGCAGAGTCAGCCAGGCAGGTGGATTCAGGAAGATTTTACAGATTGCATGAACCTTCCTTTCTTCAAGATTACTTAAGGTCTTTGTACCTGAAGCCAGAACCAGTAGATAACCTTCAAAAGGGCCTTCCAACCCTGCTGAACCATGAGCGTGCTTAAACAATAACCAACCACTAAAGTTTACACAATTCATTGAAGCTTCCTGATTATAACTGCATATTCTAAAAGGACTGGAGCTTCAGTGGTGGATGTGAGGGTGCTGTTAACTAAGTGGCCCCTCTTGGGAAATAGGAGGAAGTGACTGTGCTCTATGATGTCATCTTTTGTCATGTAGAATTTTCATTTACTTTTGTTTTGTGGAGAGTTTAGCACAGTGATTGAGAATTCATACCCAGGGTCTAAAGAGATGGTTCAGAGGTTAAGGATACCTGTTCCTCTGGTGGAAGACCTGGATTCAGTTCCCAACATTCCGTCTGATGTTTTATAGCTGCTATAACTTGTTCCAGGGAATCTGATGCCCTCTTCTGGCCTGCAGCTTCACTGGACTCACATAGCCACAAACCTACATGCACACAGATGCACATGTGCATAAATGCAAGTTAAATCCTTTAGACTCTGTAGTAAGGGGCATCTGAGTTTGGCTTCCAGCCCTTCTGCCTGCTAGCTGTGGAGGGGCCTCGCCTCCCTTCTACACTTGCTTTTCTTGAGGAAAGGGCCCAGTGGGACCCAGTGTTGAAGCATGTAGTAAAGAGTTAGAACATTTACCACATTTTGTGAGACCTGGTAAACGTGGGTCCACGTGACTTCAGGAAAGTGGCACTTGAAGTCAGGCACGTTGAAAGACTACCCACATGCTCACCCATTCCTCTAGAGAAAGTCAGGATAAACAGCTCTCAGTGTGTGTGGCTTCTCATTCATCCAGACCCCTGTCTTAGCATCTTCTGAGTGGCATTGCTTTGTCAGGTGACAACACACCTGGAGACCTGATGTTGATTCTGAGCAACAGTGGAGACCCGACCTCCATAATTTCTGAGCAACGTTGTGATTACTCTTTAATGAAGAATTTTTTGTTTCGAGTTCTTCTTTTGTGGGTTGATTTGTTTTAGCTCTTAATGATGCACAATCAGCTGGTTCATTCAAGTGTGACTGGCAGAAGCACATGTAATTCAGGGAGCAGCACACTTCCACACTTTCAGGATGGCATCCAGGTAACTGTCTGAGAGAAGTAATAGGTACACAGAAACCAGTGTTTACACAGTGCCTTGCTGTAGTGTTTGCAAATCAGCTAACTTGCAAATTTTCTCCTATACTATTTTGTTTTACAATTTGGAGCCAAGAACTTGGCACATCCCAGGTTGCCAGGCTTATTGCTGGCAGGGGAAGGCAGCACTGAGGAGTCAGACATTTAAAGCTGGGTAAGCCTGAGGGTAGGGTATTTGTCAGGCCATCTCTGGGACCATCAGCTGTTAACTTATCATTGGAGATATGCTTGATGGGTGGAAAGGTGGCACTCAGCGGGAAGGGCAATGTCTGTTTTAAAATCTCTGCAGACCTCTCTATGTGTAGTTTCAAGGCTCTGGCTGGGCCATCATGAACTCTTATGACAAATGCTTGGAATAAATCTTGTGATTTCTACCAGTCTCGTGGACATATCTTAAACTACAGTAGTTTAGCTCATCAAGCCAAGAATAAAGTACCCAGAAAGCTAGTACCATCCTCAACAAATCCCTGGTGAACTTACAGAAGACAGCTGGATTGAGCTTCATGAGTCTTCTTGAGTCGCCATTGCTTACAGAAAACACAAGATGGAATGGATTAGAGATGATTGGCTGATTTTTAATAACTCCATGTGTGGCATGTGGCCTTCTGCCAGCTGATGAGACCCCTCTACAGCAGTCCTAAGCGATATTTGGCCTAGACCTGACTAGCAGTTCCATGGTTTAGAGTGAGGGTAGGAACATGCTTCTGTGGATGCCTCCATTCAGCCGAAGGTATAATTGCCTTTGCCAGACGCCTACACGCCGTACTATGAGCCATAGGAGCAGATCCTGGAGGAGTAAGTTCAATAGGCCTATTATATAACAGAGGGACTATGGCTAATGACAATGTGTGATAGTCATGGAAAACAAAATGATTAGAGCAGCTAGCAGTTAAAAGAGCAGCCGCGACTGACTGACTCAGATGAGTGAGTTGAAAATTAGGAGTCAGCCTTGACTTTCTATTCTGACCTGAAATTTGGCCTAGGATGCCCCTTTCCCTCCTACCTCTCTCCTCTAAGCTCTTCTGTGTGTTCATTTTTCCCGTCTCCTGAGGCTGTGACACAGGCACACAGAACCTTGGAGGGGCTGATTCCTCAGGATTCTCACTGTGGAGTGACGCACTGTGGTCCTTTCCTTTGACTTTTTTCCAGTCCCCAAGCCTCCAGTTCTGTATGGCCTCTGTGCAGGATAATGCTCTTGTACACTGTAAAGATTTTTCACTTGTATTGGTTTAATAAAACACTGATGGGCCAATAGAGGCAGGGCAACCAGACTAGGAGAATTCTAGGAAGAGGAAAGGCAGAGCAGGAGACGCCAGCCGGACGAAGAGGAAGGAAGATCAGAATGCTGCACTGAAGCACAGGTACCAAGCCACATGGCTAAACCTTAATAGAATCATGGCTTAATTTAAGTGAAAGAACTTGCTACTAATATGCCTAAGCTACTGGCCCAGCCTTTACTATAAAGTTAAGCCTCCAAGTCAAATATTTTGTAAGAGGCTGCAGATGGAAGAGATTTGTTCAGATCTCTGTGCTAGGTGGGATGGAGAAACTTCTGACTACACCTCTTATCCTTTAGCAATTCTTTAGGCTTGCCATAATGACTTTTTAAATCAAGTAAATGGGTATAACACGAATTCTAGTTGTTATTAAATGATATTAAATGACTCAGAGCCAGTACCGGGGGAAAATCTGGAATATCAGAGAGAGGAAACAGACCATAGTCAAATCTCACCCAGCCAAGCTATCTTTCAGCTTCCTCAGCCTCGCTTCTTGTTACTTCTACAGAATAATTTTTTCTACACCTGCCTTAAATACCTTCTTTGCCCAGTTGTTTTACTCCTGGGTACAACTCTGCATTGTATTCTAGAGTTAAGAGTAAAGATGTGAGCTGCTACTATTTGGTAGTTAGCCTTGAACTCACAGAAACAGGGAAAGATCACTGTCTCTGGAGTAACAGGACTAAAGGTATGAATTACTACCACTGTTGGACCCTCCTGGACTGACTGTGGGTGGATCTGTTTTCTGATATTCCAGACTGGTTTTGTTAAATATATAATATATCACCACAAATGAGGCTGTTTCTCAAAAAAAAAAAAAAAAAAAGAAGAAGAAGAATAAGGTAAAGGCCTTTACTGGTCCAAGATACTTAGTCAGCAGCCAAGTATACCCAACTTATTACATGCAAAAAGTCATCAATGATCCGAGGTATATACTAAGAGGCCGAGTATGCTCAACCTAGGATTTGTAGTCAGATTGGACAACTAAAACCTCTAGTCCAAAGTACCCCAGAAACATGAGACCATACCATAGATCACTGCACTAGCAGTGATGATTGCATATGGTGCTGCTATATCTCTGTTTAAGAAACCATTCCACCATAAACAACCCCCCCCCCAAACCAGGTCTTAAAGGGAATAAAATGTAGCAAGTTTCAGTCTCTTGGACCTTATTTTCTCTCTTCCATTTTACAGGAGCCAATAGTAAAAGGGCATATAAGGAAATACATACAGAGAAAGGAGAAGGACTCCCATCTTTAGAGTACTGTACTGGTCTATTATTTACAGACAGGGTCTTGTTGCAGCCCAGGCTGGCCTTAAACTCACTATAACTAGAGATGATCTTGAACTGATCTCCCACATCTACCTGAGGTTACAGGTGTGGTGCAGCACACCCAGTTTGTGTGGTGTTGAGGATAGAATCAACATAGTACCCACAGAGCTATACCCAGGCCCTGCGATGGCTTTGCCGGGACAGTCTTAGTATCAAGTAGTCCTTCCCATTTCTAGCCTTGCTCTGGACACCTGGACCTAAGAACAGAAACATCTGAAGAGTCTCAGTGCAAATGCTTCTCATCTGTATTCCTTTGACTGTCCTGACCCTTGAGCAACTGAGTTGTTCGCTGCTGAGGGAACTCCCAACACTCCCTGTGATGGGGGCTGTTTCCTGGGGGCTCTCCAATTCTGCGCCTCAGTGGACTGCTTGAATTGATAATCATAAGGGGGTGGTTTGCTGCTCCTGGCCCCGGAGCCAGTTTCTTTTCTTGTTGGATAAGGTCTCTTTACCATAGGAGTTGTGTGTGGCATAGACAACTTCCTGTTCCTTCCGAGGGTCACTGGGCCCTACCTGGACTTGGAAGAAAGCAGCCAGCAAATTTATTCTCTGTCCAGCTCAAGTCTGAGCGACAAAGATGACAATTTGTGTTCCGTGTTGTGCTCTCCCCTCTGCGGCCTCCAGCCTCAATATTGCTGTAGAAACAGGAAATTGCTTCAGTGTAAGAAGAAAAGCAAAAAAATCACCCACATCGGAGATCTCTGCCACCTTTCCAGACCCATAGTCCTCTCTAGACCGTGATAAAGTGCATTTGTATTTTAGAGGGTAACACGGTGTCAAATCCCTGTTAGATTCTAGGGAATCTGACCAGCATATTTGCTTTCAGTCAAGAAAGTTGGAAATTAAAACTGTTCCATTCAGTTCCCAAAACTCCCTCAAAACAAGTCAACCCTAAATAGAAAATAGCTACACAGGGACCTTGGGAAGTGCTTAGAGCATCTCATAGTGAGTTTAATTAGGCAAGACCTCCACACACTTCAAAGATTTCCTCTATGCAGGAAAATTTGACTTCCTTCACCTTTCTGCCCACCCTTCATGCAGCTTTCTCTACCCCTCTGGGAGGACCCATTCCAACTATGCTCTTTGTCATTCTGCTAAGAAAGCTGTGTGCATTGAATAGAACCCTGCTTTCCAAGAAAGTTACATCTCCACCATGGCTTTTAAATGCAAATGTGTAAGCCTTACTGTGCCTTAAATGGACAGGGGGCATAGAGTGATCCACATTTGAGGAACCTCCCGCAAGGTGCCTTCACTGTCCAGCCTGAGGGGACGTGGCTACTGGTGGCCTTTGGTCAATGTCCACAGCACAGATAGGAAACCTACACCCACCTGCTCCCACCTTCTTCCTGACGATATATAAAATCAAGGTCAAAGGCCAGATAACTGTGGTCACCTGCTTATTACCACAGCCTGTGCCACATAGGAGTCAAGGGGGATGCTGCTTTCTGTATCTTATAGCCCAGACTTCAATCTCAGCATCAAACCAGGATGCAAAGCACATTTTTCCTATGGCTTTACATTCTCATTCCCAGAAGCCTTACTACTAAGTCTGGTGAATGGTAGACTTAGAGTACTGTTAGTGATTTTCGTCAAGCACAAAAGAGAAGCTACTCAGCAAGAATGGAAATTGGCTTGGGCAGAGAGTGAGCCAGATGATGGCTAGCTGGATGGCAGGAGTTGTTTTGAATTGCCTCTGTGTTCTCCAAATGCTTTTCAACACACACATGTTAATTGCAAGCCTACAATAAAGGAACACCCATTCCTCCCCACACTAAAGTGCCTTGTGTAGAACCTGAGTATATCAGTGCCTGGAGCCCAGAAGGCTTCCTTACCCCTGGACCAACCCGTATGTAGCTGTGAACTAGGAAAGATACAACTATAGAGCAGCAGAAAGCAGTTTAGGAATCTCTGTGTGGCCCATGATGCTCTGGAAGCATTGAAATTTTCTGTCCAGAATTCCTGGCCAGCCTCCGAGTAAGGATGACTTAAGTGCACCATTCTTGCCTGTGCTTGAATCAGCCACAGACATTGCCCTGAGGTCCTGTGTTAATTCACCAAATCAACATAGCCTCCTGTGCATAGGACACTGTCCTGGGAGGTAAGGATACATATTAAGGGGCCCAAGGTTAGAAAGACAGCTCTGTATAAGTGCCGGTATCTAATTCTTTTGCTGGGGAGGTGCAGACAGGCACATCTGAGACTAATGAGATAGCCTTGTCTACCTGAGAGCTCTAAGCAGTAATACTGACCTAACATTCCAGGTTAGCCACAAATGAGTTAATCAGGTGATCCGATACTCAGGAGACCACTTTTCTGGGAGGTGAAACCATCTCTAGAAGAATGGCTTACCTTGAGCCATCATGCTAAAGAAATGGGCATAATTATTCTTTTAATGAGATACTTACTCTAGATTTCTTTCTCAGGCTTCCTACCACCTCAAGTCTACAGAATACAGCCACACTGCTGTGTTAGTCAGCCCGCTTTTCTGAATTAGAAAAGTATAACTTCCTTTTCTTTCTCCTTCTAGGCATGCTTTCCCTAACTCTGTGGGCCTCCCTTTCTCTAGAGTCTCTCTCCCTGCTGTGTGGTTGGCCACCATGCTGGTTTAATTCAAGGGTCATGGTGCTACCCGGCCCTTCCTTCTTTCCCTCCTTTGGGCAGCTGTTAAGGTTCACAGTTTGCTTGCCCTGGGTTTGTTCTGTTGTTTTTGTTGTTGCTTTAAAAAAAAAAAAAAATTCTTTGAATAAAACTTTGGATTTGCTTGATTTAAAAAAAAAATGGACAGCCCCTGAAAGACATCACCTGAGGTTGTTTAGACTACAAGGCTACACATACACCACCCCACCTGACAAGGTCTTGGCCTGCAAACACATTCTCAAGGAGATAAACCATAACATGATATCAGATAGTGATGAGTACTGTATGAGATATCTAAGGATGGAGGAACAGAGCTCGGAGAACAGGCATCCATGAGTGTGCCATTTTAGACATGGTGCTGAAAGCAGCTCTGAGGAGGAGACCTGAGAAGATTCTTGAATGTGGAAGAAGAACCATCCTGTGGAGACCTGGAGGAATTGCATTCCAAGCTGGAAAAAGTAAGCGTGATGTCAGGAGCAAGTGTGGTGTGTTACCGGGACAGCAAGGAGGGCATCATGACTTGAGTGGTTAAGAGATGTCTAGTGAGATAGGCAGGTCACATCAAGGACCCTCTGTCTATGGTAGAAATTGACTTATTCTGAGTTGTGACAAATTAATTGTAGGGTTTGTGCTGAGCCATCCTTTGATCTGACTCAAGTTTATAATAGTCCCTGTGGCTCTGTGACGTTACCAAAGGTTAGATGGAAGCAGAGCAGGTAGTGGAGACCCCTGCATTAGCCCTTTAGACAAGTACCAGCCTGGACTAGGGCAAGAGCAGTGGAGAAAACAGGTCAGCTTTGAGGCAACTCCAAACAAGAGCAGGCAACAGAGAACACTGCATCAGATGTATGAGGAGAAGAGTAAAAAGTGGGAGAACCCCCCAAATTACCTCAGCAGTCAGCTAAACGGCCATGTCATTTGCTGGGCTGGAGACATCACCAGTAAGATGTAGCGGTTTGAGGGCGGCAGACTGGGATCCTACTAGGAACATAGGAAGCTTAACATAGCAACTGAGATCCCAGCCGAGATCAAGAGTGGTCCCTAGAGAAGAGTTCCTGCGATCGGGGGCTGTGGAGGAGGATGTACAAAGAAGCGGGGTGAGGACAGCCTGGCAACACTCCCACTTGATGGATGTGTGGGAGAAGACAGAACGACCACAATGCTGAGAAGCATGGCTTGTCAAGAGTGGGGACCCAGGGAAGAGGCTGACTGGAGGAGAGAGGAGCAGCCTTGCTGAATGTTGGAGGCCTGAGGAAGAAGGTCAGGCATGGGGCAAGGAGAGTTCCTCTGGTGACTGAAGAGAATTAAATCCTAGATAGAGCATGGCTTCGGGAAGAGGAGTGGAGGGCTGGGTTCTCTGAAGTTTCTTTTGAAGGTTGAGGATCTAGCCAAAGAAATGAGCCATGTGTGGAAAGTCTTTGAGCCAAGACACCAGAGCCCAGGCAGCACTAGAGCAGGTAGTTAGTTCAGCTAGCCATTCTCAAGCAGGAGCCTGCCAGAGAGGAGATGCAGGCGACCAGTGGGAGTGGCCAGGCGCGTGAACGTTTTATATATATATATATATATATATATATATATATATATTTCTGATGAAGAATGTGTCAAGCAAAAGCAGTCTAGTAACTAAAGGAGTCTCTGTGCCTCCCTTCTTGAATAATTGGGCCCAGAAATCAGTAGTGAGAAGAGCATGCAGTGAGGCTGGAGGCTGTTAAGTGAGGAGTAACAGTTGTGAAGAGTGAGATGCCTCCACAGGATGAGGAGGGCACCTGGGTGATGCCGCCAGTTGGGGCTGTATTGGTTGGGGGAGAACAGTAGCGGTAGCAATGAGAACATGGTTACAGATTGAGGGCATGGCCCAGCAAATAAATGTATCACAGACAGTGGAAGCCAGGCTTTTTGACTGTCGGAATTACAAATATGGAAAGGGAGAAAATTGAAATGATTCTGGTTCAGAAGAGAAATTGCAAATATTAATGTAAAAATATAGTTTTAAAGCATATATAGATAATGAAGTAAGCATAGATAGAGATATGTGTGCATATTTTATATACATATGCCTACCCAGCTATATATTATGCATATATATGTATACAAAGATATGTATTCAGACACGTATATCTCAGCTCTGTACCCTAGCAGCACTCACACACTCAGGTCTTGTCTAAATACCATCCTTCCTACAAAGAACCATAGCTTCTTGAAGAAATAGCTAAACACAAGGCCTGGTCAGGGCCAACACAATATGAAAACCAACTGAGGCCATTTAAGTATAAAAATAAATTGTAGGAACTTATTGATTAACATAGGCCTATACAAACACACAAGAAAGTGTCTTTTACAGTTTACAGAATACTAAAATAAAAATTAATAATGTTAAAAGGAATACTAGAATTATGAAATCATTATTTGGCAACTATCATCGTCATAGTTCAATCCAGAAACAACAGTAATATTAAAACTAGGGAACCATGTTCCTTGACACACAGGATGGTTCTTAAATTGCCTTCTCTATGTAGTCTGGTTTCTGTTGCTATAACAAAATCCCTGAGGGTGGGAAAATTATAAAGAAAGAGGTTTAATTAACTCACAGATTTGGAAGCTAGAAGTCCAAACAGCATAGTGCCAGCTGTGGCAAAGAAATGTAGCAGATGGCATCTCGGTGAGAACGCATGCTAGAGTGGTCAATTCCCTGGTGAAGAAAGACAGAGTATAGATGACAGCCTTTCTCTTCCACAGACAACCCTCGTAAGAACTAACATGCGTCCCATGAAAAATACCACATTCCCTCTGAGGGCAGTGACCCTAGTGACCTTACAAGACCTCACTAGGCCCCACTTTTTAAAAGTCCTGCTATTTCCCACATCACCATGCTGGGGACACTCAAGCCATAGTAGGCAAGCCTCCCACTGGGCACAGCCCAGGTGACAAGCCACAGAGTGATAGAAAGCTTGCAAGGCAAAGCCAATAAATCACAAACCAAGTGATCAGCACCTCAGGCAGGCTATGGGTCCATCGGGATCTGCTCAGATGTGTTCCTGTGGTCCCCCTGCAAGAAAGCCTATAGTTTGACAGACATCAGACCCAGGCAAATGAGACATTGCTTCCAAAATAACAGCCCTGAAACTTGCAAGGTGCCAATCATGAAAACTGAGAGAAAAACAAAGCAAACAAACCCAAATATCGGTTTAAGATGAGAACTAACAGTGGGTAGGGAAGTTAGAGGCTCACAATGACAATTTTCTTTCATTTGATGACACATTTCAGTTAAATAAGTAAAGTACTACAACTTCTAAAATATACTATAGAATACTGCTATGGCCTCAGGAAAGGGAAATATTTCTTTTGTGTTTTCTCAATTCATCAAGGGTTAGTAAATGGAGCTACTTACAACCCTAAGACTGTTGTTCATCAAGAAACCATGATGAGAAAACAGGGAAGCTTAGCAGAGACAATATTTATACAGCATAGCTAATAAAAGACTCATGTCCTGAATATATAAAGAGCATCTACAAGTCAGGAAGAAACATAGCTGAGAAGAAAAATGGCCAAGAGACTAACATGGGCAAGCTACAAAATATTAAATGTTTTGTTGGTTTGGGGAGACAAGGTCTCTTGTAGCCCAGACTGACCTCAAACATGAGATGTAGACAAGATTGGCCTTGAACTCCTGATCCTCCTGCCTTGGCATTCAATTGCTGAGATTACAAATGTGAGCCACCAGGCTCAGCTATGGGATATAAGTAACTGACAAGCATAAGGAAAGTACCAGCAATGTTACTCTTTAGAAAAATGTGAGGGCTGGAGAGATGGCTCAGAGGTTAAGAGCACCGACTGCAAGGGTTCTGACACAGGCAGGAATGATATGGGAGCAAGCTTCAAACATGGCAAAAGCCCACTTCACCAGATGGAATCCATAACAATAGACCATCCCTGGGGCTGGAGAGATGGCTCAGAGGTTAAGAGCACTGACTGTTCTTCCAGAGAACCTGAGTTCAATTTCCCAGCAACCACATGGTGGCTCACAACCATCTATGATGACATCTGGTACCCTCTTCTGTACACTGTATACATAATAAATAAATAAATCTTTGAAAAGAAAAATGTGAATAAAGTTCACAGGATGCTTCTGCTTATCTTTCAGAATGGCAGAAGGAAGATGGAAATACTGAGTACTAACTGAGATATGTAAAAGCAGAAATCGGTATAATTAATTTGGGGAACAATTTGGAGCTCTTATCTTGTCCTTCTCTCTCTTATTTATTCTTTTCTCATACACTACATCCTCACCACAGCTTTTCCCCCTCCACTCCATCTAGTCCCTCACCCCTGACCTTTACCTCTTCTCTCCCCCAGATCCACTGCTCCCTTCAGAGAAGAGCCTCCCAGAGATATCAGCTGAACGCAGCATAAGAGGATGTACTAAGACTAGGCGCAAACCCTCATTTCAAGGCTGGTGAGGCAACTTAGTTGGAAGAAAAGAGTCCCAAGAGTAAATGAGTCAGAGGCAACTGTTAGGAGTCCCACAAAAACCCCAAGTTATGGTAACATATATGCAGAGGACCTATGCAGACCTGTGCAGACCTATGCAGGCTCTTCAGTCTTTGTAGGCCCTATGAGCCCTGCTTAGTTGGTTCTGGGAGCCATATTCCCACCTTTCTGACTTCTGCTATTCTTCTGTGGGGTTCCATGAGCACCATCTAATGCTTGGGTGTGCATCTCTGATCTGCTCCCATCAGTTTCTGGTTAATGCCTCTTTGATAACAATTGGACTAGGCACCGATCTATGAGAATATCTGAATATTAGAAATAATTTTGTTGACTTGAGGGGAGGCTATTGTGTTTGGTTTTTACCTAGGTCTCTGAGCTATGCAGTCTTGGGTTTCTGGCCATTCAAACAGTATCAGACATGGATTCCCTCTTGTGGCTTGGGTCTCATGCTAGACCAGTTATTGGCTGTCCACTATCACGAGCTCTGAACCACCATTATCCCAGAACATCTTACAGGCAAGACAGGTTGTAAGTAGATTTTGTGGCTGATTTGGTGTCCCAGACCCACCACTGAAGGTCTTGCCTGGGTATAGGAGACAGCCAGTTCAGGCTCTCTATCCCCCATTGCTCAGGTTCCTCACTAGGGTCACCCTCACAGATTTCAGGATGTTTCCACTGCACTAAGTTTCCACATCACCCTTCAAATGCTCCCTTTTCCCAGTTATCTCACCCTGTATTCTTGGCTCCCATCCCTCTCTCCCTGACTTGATCTCTCCTGTTCCCATCCCACCCCTATCCACCAAAAAAAGTCTGTCTATTCTATTTCCCTTTCCCAGGGGGCTCCATTGAAGAGAGTAAACTTAGCTCAAGAAACCCCATTTTGTATTCTAGTAGCAATAGAGATAAAATAGAGTTCAGTTCCACATTCCTGGCAGGGGCTTGCCCAGTTCTAGGAGAGAATAAGCTAGACAGCTGGATGATCCTGGTGGGGTCCAGGACTAAAAGGAGTCTTCCATTTTAGAGAACTATGCAGAACTAAAGCAGACAGAGCCCTGAGAAAGAGTCCCTCACCCAGTTCCCGGAGACCATAGCTAGAAATTGCTGGTCACAGAGGGGCAGCATGACCTAAGTTCCGACTGCAGAATCCATACCACCCTGACCCTGCTACCTGACCACCAAATGCTCTAGTTGAAATACACCACCATCGTTCCTGGGCCCAGATTCAAGGAGAATTCCCCAGATTAGCTGTCAGCACACAACCTTGCACTAGAGTAACCCCAAATTGTGGTTTTTCTCTTTAAAAGAGCCCCTCCTGATCTTGCTATGGCAAGAGCTGGACTGGGTTCCCTGCCATGGCTTGTATTTACATCAATAAACATTGCTGTTGCATTCTGCTATGTCCTTGTCTCTGGTGGTCTATCCAGGGCCGTGACTTTGGGCATAACACCATGTGCTCTCCTTAGAACTTTTCCTGTTACTTCGCCACTTCGGGTCTATGGATCATAGTGTAAGTGAGATAACCCAGACCATGAAAGACAAACATGGTATATTCTCATTTATAAGCAAATATTGTAATGCCTAAATCTCAATCACACAGAGAGACCACCAGAGGCAGAGATGTCTGAAATGCAACAGCAAGGTTTATTGTCAGTGAGATACAAGCCTAGGCATGGAGCTTGTTCTCTGCACCGCACTTGCACCCCATAAGTGTGGTGCAGGGAAGAGCTGAACACCCTAAGTTACACAAGCTTTTTATAGGCAAAGACTATGAGGCAGGGTTACTTGGGGTCAAGGGCACAGCTGTGCTGTGAATGAACTCATGCTTAGGGACGTTTTACAGCTTAACATACCTGGACCCCATCTGGGTGGTGTGGCTGGCACAATTTTACTGCCCAAGGGTTGGATCATCCAGGTGTCCAGCTCATTCTCTCCTAGAACTGGGCAAGCCCCTGCCAGGAATGTAGAACTGAACTCTGTTTTGTCTCTATGGCTACTAGAATATAAAATGACATTTCTTGAGCTAAGTTTACTCTCTTCAATATTAGCTGCTAAAACAATACATATGTGAGGTCTGATCCAGCAATGTCCTGCCTGCCTGCCATATTCCTGTTGACAAGTTCAAGCAGCACAAGTCACAATGGCTACCAAGTAGAAACAATCAATAGGTAAGGAGACAGAGGTATATTAGACAGTCATGTACAGTAATACAGATGAGTGGAGTATGGCTACATATGAACACATAGATGATGATGTTGAACACAAGTCAAGTGCTGGGGCTCGTATGGAGCTCAATGGGTACTTACCAATGTGCTTGAAGTTCTGGATTCAAGTCCTAGCATTGTATAAAACCTAGTGATGCTCATCTGTAATCCAGCACTTGAGGTATGGAGGTTGGAGGTCCCAAAGTCTGAGCTATGTGAGATGCTACACCCCATGGAAAGGCAAACTCCAAAGACTGCTGGGTAATATATAGAATGGGTGATTTTGTAGCAAGTCTCATCATCACTAGTGGATGGCAATGACCTTCTGCTGGTGTGCAGTGTTCTGACTGGGAGGGAGGCCATAGGGCTTCAGGTCCTGCTGGTGTTTTCTGTGTTTGAGTGGCTAGTGAGTCTGCTTGTAGTCTCACTAATTTTTATAAGCTGACTTGGAACATCTAGATTTTATGAGAGTGAGCAATGCTAATACCCTGCCTTCCAAATGGCCAAACCACAGACACACATTGCCATGCTTGGCTGATGTATTTAATTTCTAATAATTCACTGAGCTGCATGTTTATAATTTATATTTGATGATAACAAGGGTTGGAAATAAATATACACAAGTTTGGGTTGTTCCTACATCAAAGATTGCCATACTCGATGATGGTTCCAATGAGGCCAGCAGGTCATCTCTGCACACATTTTATGTCTACCACCTCCCATAGTGTGATGATCCTATTGCTCCCATTTGCAGAAAGATGACTGGGGCTTTGAGTTTACATAATTTGCTCAGGGGTTTATAGCTAGGAAACTGCACCCTCTTTTTGCGCTCTGTGGAAGGCCAGTTCCCACCTACTTTCCTAGTTCCCCTTTGTGATAATCTGGATCCTTTGAGCATCCCAATTACTTAAACTCTAGCCCCACCCCTTATCTAGTACACGTTTGTGGACTGTGATAAGCTTTCTTTCTGTGAACTGAATCTTAGCCCCACCCTCCATCTTTCTCTGTTTCAAGCAGAGGAAAAGACTGGAGGGTTTCCAGTGTGTGGCTGGTGCTAATTTTGCTCGATGGGGTCTGTCAGACAAATTCCCTACTTCCTTTTTTTACTTCCCTTGAATTCCAAGACATCTGTGTGACTGCGTGGAGCTCCCTGCCTCCTCCTGCCTCCCAGGAAGCCGGAGATGGAGAGGCAGCTGAGCTGAGCACCCACTGTGTCTGCCACAGGAGGGTGTCCCAGGTGCAGCCACTCAGCAGGCCCCAGGTGGGCTACTGGGATACTGGGCCCAGAGCCCAGCCATGCTAAATAAAGCTCCCAGGCCCATGTGCCTGCTAGGTTCTCAAGGTCTTCTGAGGTGAAGGAAGCAGTTGGTCTGAAACTTTGCAGCTCTACCCTAGCAATTTATTAGTGGTGTATTGGCTTCGGAGCTGGGCTGCTCGATAACACAGATACAAAGTCCTGAGTGGGGGCAGCATGAAAAATCACCAGTGCAGCCTCTGCCACCTGCCTTTGCCACGTGCCCTTTGCTTGTTGGTAAAAGATTAAAAATAAGCAGCAACCACACACATAAAAAAAGGAAATCAAATCAGAGTCCCGGAAATCTACACATTTTCCTGCATAATTGCGACCACAATTTAAGTTGTCCCAAATTGCTAATTGTTTGCACCTCACCCTTGATACTCTCCATCCCATGTTACCCTTCAAACTTTCGGTTGTCCTTCATGCCGCCATATTCCTGTTGCCTGAGTCTGGCAGTCCGTGGACTTCTCCTTCACCTCCTAATCCCTCCAGACTTCTAGAACCATCCATTTGGCCCTGACAGCCTTTTAGAATCATGAGAATTTAAGCCAAGCCTTTGTTTTATAGACAGATTGAAGACACATAAATAATGTCCTGTGAGAGTATTACAGGGCACTAAAAAGGTTACAGGCAGTCTATAATATCCTTCAGGGAAATCTCTATAAATCCGTAGAGGGCAGGGTGAAGGGCCAAGCTCTTTTGGTGCTTTCTATAATCTCTTACGGCACAGTGTGATAAATATCGCCCATTGTCGCCTCCCTAAACATTAACACTTTCCTTCCTGACAGACCTTGAGTTTGTATAGGTAACAAAGTCTTTCAGTCAGCAACCACCTTTGCCCTCACTCAGGAAAGAGTCTTCTTTAGCCTAAACCAAACATGGTAGGTAATTCTACTTCTCTTACCAGTGGTTGGTTTAGGGACAGGCATGTGACCTTATGCTAGCCAATGAGGAGGGAGGGAAATCTGCCTCATATTTCTGGAAAAGTTAAAAAGAGGTGTGATTGACTGAACCTGACACAAGAGAAAGTGGGAAATAGCTTTAAAAGCATTGGCACAGGTGACAACTTCCTAAACCTAACACCAATAGCACAGACACAAAGAGCAACAATTAATAAGTGAGACCTCCTGAAACTGAGAAGTTTCTGTAAGGCAAAGGACACAGTCACTAAGACAAAACGACAGCCAACAGAATAGAAAAAATATCTTTACTAATCCCACATCTGACTGAGGGCTGGTCTCTAAAATATATAAAGAACTCAAGAAACACACCAAAATTCCAAATATTCCAATTAAAAAATGGGGTTCAGATCTAAACTGAGAATTCTCAAAAGAAGAACCTCAAATAGCTGAAAGGCACTTAAAGAATTTCTCACCATCCTTAGCCATCAGGGAAATGCAAATCAAACAACTCGGAGATAATATCTTATGCCTGTCAAAATGGCTAAGATCAAAAACACTGATGTCAGCCTATGCTGGAGGAGATTTGGAGTAAGGAAAACACTCCCCCATTGCTGGTGGGAGTATAAACTTATACAACCACTTTGGAAATCAGTATGGCAGTTTCTCAGAAAACTGGGAATCCATCTACCTCATGACCCAGCAATACTACTATTGGGCCTATACCCAAAGGATGCACCTTGTGGTACACACAAGGACATTTGCTTTGCTCAACTATGTTCATAGTAGCATTATTTGTAATAGCCAGAATCTGGAAACAACCTAGATGCCCCTTAACCGAAGAATGGATCTTAAAAAAAAAAAAAAAAAAAAAAAAAAGTAGTACATTTCTTACTCAACAGTAAAACATAAAATAACTGACATCTTGAAATTTGCAGGCAAATGGATAGAACTAGAAAAAAACATCCTGAATGAGGTAACCCAGGCCCAGAAAGAGTGCTCAACCTATGAGTGAGTACATGTACTCACCCATAAGTGGATATTAGATGTAAAGCAAAAGATAACCAGGCTACAATCCACAACCCCAGACAAGTTAGGTAACAAGGAGGATCCTAAGAGAGACATCTATGGATCACCCTAGGAAGGTGAAATAGATAAGAAATCCCAAGTAAATTGGCATAATGGGGGGAGGGGATGTGGGGAGATGGGAAGAGAACAGGAGGGAATGGGATGGTTGAGTTGGGGGAGGGACAGAGAGGGAGAGCCAAGAAAGAGAATCTGAATAGAGGGAGCCTTTTGGGGATTAGGAAGAAACCTGGAATCCTCAAGGACCCCAGCTAAGATGCCAAACAATAGTGGAGAGGGTACCTGACCCGGCCTTCCCCTATAATCAAATTGATGACTATCCTAATTGTCATCATAGAACCTTTATTCAGCAATTGATGGAAGCAGATGCAGAAAGCCATGGCTAAGCGCTGGGCTGAGCTCCCTATCCCATTGAAGAGAGGGAGGAGGGATTATATGAGCAAAGGGGTCAAGATCATGATAGGAAACCCACAGAGACAGCTGAGCTACTGGGAGCTCACTAACTCTGGACTGACAGCTGGGGAACCTGCATGAGACCAAACTAGGCCCTCTGAATGTGGGTGACAGTTCTGTGGCTTGGGCAGTTTGTGGGACCTCTGGTAGTGGGACCAGGATTTATCCCTAATACATGAACTGGCTTTTTGAAGCCCTTTCCCTGTAGAGAGATACCTTGCTCAGCCTTGATGCAAGGGGGAAGGGCTTGGTCCTGCCTCAACTTCATCTGCAGGCTTTGTTGACTCCCCATGGGAGGCCTTACCCTCTCTGGGGGGGAAGCTTGGGGTAAGTGGGAGAAAGGAAGAGAGGGGAACTGTAGTTGGTATATAAAAAGAAAAAACCTTTTAAATATATATATATATACATATATATTAGAAAAATGAGATGTCAATGAGGCTGAGTTTTATTTTTTTCTTGTGCCCATTGACATTGCAGTGTGAGTGTGCGAGACTCTGAGCCTTTGTGGCCACCTTGTGATCTGTCAAACCTGAAGACAGAATGGACACATGGACAGCAGGGATAAACAATGGGAATTTCTTGTGGTTATGATGTTGAGTTGCAGAGTTAGTAAAATGTGCCTGGGACTTCCTGTTAGAAGAGCATTGCTTGTTTTCCTTCTCATTCATGTGGTTGGACTGACTTTTCTGTAACCTTTAAAGGAACCTGGAAAGGTCCTGACTGATACACCCACCTGTGATAAGGACACAGTTTCTCCCACCAGATTATCCACCCCAGACTAGCTTCTTTCTCAGGTCTGGGGCTTACCAGTCATGATGGTGACTCTTGGTTGTCAACTAGACTAGATTTAGACCCAGCATGCAAACACAGCTCTGGGCATGTCAATGAGGCTGTTTCCAGAAAGGGCTGGCTGAAGAGGGAGGCCCTCCTTAAATGTGAGTGGCACCATTCAATGCTTGCAGAGCCAGACTGAACCACCAGGAATTGAGAAATGGCGTTCATGTCTCTGCTCCTGTCTGGGTGTGCGATGACCAGCTGTCTCATGCTCCTGTAGTCATACATTTTCCACCATGATTGAGTACACCAGTCTTGTGGGCCAAAACCCTTCCTGTTTAGGTTCCTCTTGTCAAATACTTTGTCACAGCAACATGAAAAATAATTAATATACTCCTTGATAAACTTATCATATGTTTGGTCAAAGTTAGGCCTTTAATATCATCATGAACAGCTTGTTAAATAAAGTTACCAGTCAGACATGTCAGAACCATGTGGGAGGTGAGCAGAGGATGTGAATAGACATTTCTCTGTGGAAGATGTACTAATGACCTGTGAGCATGAGAAGAGATACTCAACATCTATAATCATTCAGGGAATGCACATTAAACCCATGTGTGGGTTATGGCTCAGTCCATAAAGAGCCTTCTCTAAATGTACGAAGACCTGAGTTTGGATCTCCAAAGTCCATGTGCAGAGCTGCTTATGGTGGTGTGTACCTGTGTTCCCCGAAACTGGCTGGCCAGCTAGTCTTGTCCAATCATTGATCTTCATGCTCAATGAGAGACCCTGTTTCAATAAGGTAGAGCATGATTGAGAAAGACTCTTGATTTTGGCTCCTGAGCTACTCACAAACACAAACAAAAGCCCACATGGGGTACCACTTCACTCCCAGGAAGGCAGATATGATTACAGAACTAGGGAATGGTAGGTGTTCCTGAGGACGCAGGGAAATTAGGATTTGAATAAACTGTCAGCCAATAGACTAAGCAAGGAGTTATGACTTAGCATTTATACTCCTAGGAATATATCCAAGGGAAATGAAAATATGAGTCCATATGAACACTTGAACACAGATATTCAGAGCAGTGTTATTCCTAATAGCCTTGGAGTAGGGATGTAGATCAATGGTCACACACTTCCTAGCATGTTCAAAGCCCTGGGCTTGATCCCTCCACTGGAAAAAAAAATTAAGAACACAAGAGTGGAAACAATACCAATCCTATCTGCTAATAAGTGAATAAGTAAAATGTGGCATATTTATACAGTGTGATATTAGTCTAAAGGAATGAATTCTGTTACGTGCTACAATGTGGATGGATCTTGAAAACATCACCCTAGGTGGGGGGAAGTCTGTCCCAAAAGGTCATGAGCCATATTGTCCCATTCATTTCCTGTGAAATGTCAGAATAGTCAAATCCACAAAACACAATGGACTGGTGCTTGTTAGGTGGAATGAGTGCTGGAGGGCACAGGGTTTCCTAGTCATTACATCAAGAGTAATGATGTCTCCTTAGAGGAGACCCATTAACCCACACACCTCTTCCAGACTCAGCTCTCTAGAAGTGTCTGAGCTACTTCCAGACCAGTCAACCCCAGCCAACCACAGCCAGCCCCAGCCAGCCTCAGCCATCTCCAGCCAGACCAAGCATTTTTCCTTTAGAGCATTCTGATTGTCCATGAGTCTGCCCAGCACCAGTCATGGATGGATTTTCTTTGTAGTATGCATTCTGTTTATGCCTGTCCTCTGTACTCTGACCCATTATCCCTTGGTTGTATGGCAATTAATCGTCTTGTTCTCAGAAGTTCTGTGAGTGTCACTCAGGAGATTGCCAGCAGACATCCAAATTGTTTTGAAATTGAAGATGTGCTTTAAGCCATAGGCATGAACTCTTGACAGGCTAAGCTATGATGCCAATGTGACTGACCTTCCTACAGGCCTGTCGGCACCCACTTTGGTATGGAATATTTTTTTTTTATTAAAACAGATTTATTTTTAATTGTGTATGGGGGGAGTAGTTGCAAGGTATGTGCATGTAAGCATGGGTACTTTCAAAGTCCAGATGAGTGGCGTGCCAGACCCCCTGGAGCTACAGTTACATGTGGATGTTTGCCATCAGACTCAATGGATGCTCATGGTCTCTGCAAGAGCAGTATGCGCTCTTAACCACTGAGCCACACCTCCAGCCCCTACAATGGATTCCTGTCACCAGCTCAAGTCTATCTGTGTGCTTCCCTTGGCCAGAGAGTTCATGCACACACGTACTGTCTCTGCTGCCTCCCTTGCCTGGCTCTGGTCTGGGTTGCTAACCTCAGCCTCCACAGCTGCAGGCTTTTTCTCCTAGTACTAGTGTTGCCCACACCTTCCAAATTAGTATCATCTGTGAGTTTCATCGCTGGATGTTTAGCTCTGCGCCTCCCTGCTCATTAACGGGCAGAAGTGCAAGACGCTCGCCATTATAGCAGGCAAAACAGAGCTTGGCTGCCATGAGCTCTGAGGGGAGGGATACACCCCATGCCAAGACTAGCAGGCCTCTGCTGTGATGGGGGTGCACCAACTATACAGGAAGAAAGTCTCAACGTACTTCTGAAGCTGGCTAGGAGGCCACAGAGTCAACAGCAGGTAATGAGTACCTTGGCCCTTTGGGTGGTCTGGGCCTTCCTCTTGGGCTGAGTGGCACTTTCCTGGTCCAAGTCAGGGGCTCAGAGGCAGCATCACAACTCTGTGCCTCCACCTGTCTCATTGTCTCCCTGGGCTACAGTATCCTCCCTAGCTTCAAGCTTTTCCAGCCTCGGTGGCTTCACGATGCCCTGGAGTTTCTGACGTTGTCTAGCAACCACTTGCATCTTAATGCAGATTTTATCAGTTTATTTCACTGTTGTGAACACAGGCTTAGCAGGATGTAAGAGGAAAAAAAAATACCCTCCAGTGTCTGAGAGAAAAGTATGCTGGGAAAAAAAAATGTGGTCTATATGAGAACGTCAATATTCCAAAGCTAGGTGCTTTCAGACAAAGCAAACTTTGTTGGATGCTGTCTTATTCCATTTTAAAATGAATCCTACCAATTTCATTAATATTTCTACTTTAAACTATTTTATTGATGTACAATCCATATTCCACACTGTCACAATCCCACATTTGGTGCAGTTTGAAGGTACTATCTAAGTGTACCTTTCAGCCTTTTTCATCATGTTTACAGAATTACCCATCACTACAACAGTACTTCATTTTCATTTTTAATTACCCAATGTTACAGGTTTCCTAATGGTGGTTTTTGTATACTATCTAATTTTAGGACATCTCATCACCCAGAAAGAAACCATCTGGTCATTAACCATCCGGTTTCATTTTCCCCAAGTCCTCAACCCTGGACACCATGAGCTTTATTTTGGATCTTGCCTTTTCTGAAAGTTCATGTTAATGGATCATGTGGTCTTTCTGTGACTTCTTTCACATTATGAAATTCACAGTGACATTCTCAAGGTCCATTCTTGTAGTATTATCAGACCTTCGTTCCTTTTTATTGCCAGATATTCCACAGAAAGGATATATCATGTTTTGTTGGTGGGTATCTAGATGGTTTCTATCTGTTGGCTACTATGCATTATATTAATATGAACATTTGAGTGCATGTCTTAAAAATATTTATTTCCTTTAAAATTGTATGTGTATAAGTGTTTTGCTTGCCTATATGTATATGTGCATCACATGTGTGCTCAATATTTATGGAGACCAGAAGAAGGTATTGGATCCCATGGAATCAGAGTTCCACATGGTTGTGAACCATCATGTGAGTCCTGAGAATCAAACCCAGGTCCTCTACAAGAGCTCCTAACTGCTGATTTATAGTCCCTGAGTGCAAAGTTCTTTTGTGTGGTTTTAGTTTTCATTTCTCTTGTGAATAAATTTGTAGGTCTTTATAGTTTTGAAGGCTCCCAAGTAGTTTTTCAAAGTGACTAATAACCTTTATTTTGCTCATGGCCACCTTACCTGGCATGCTATTTTTATTTACATTCCCAGTGTTAGTTAGAATGAGTGTCTATCTGTGTATTTGTTGGTCACTTATATGCCTTCTTCAGAGAAATCTATTCAGATCTTTTGCCCACTTTGAAAAATGATTGGCTTACATTACAGTTCTTTATATATACAAGAGAAAGAAATCCCTTATTGTCGCGTGCGACCTCGCCAGCAAGGAAGTCACAACACCGGATCCTTCTCTCTGCAGTTTATTCGGGCCTTTCAGATATCTTCTTTGTCTTTCACTCACTCTCACTCTCACTCTCAGATGGATGACGAACGACCCCCGTGTGGGGGGGAAAGTCTGCTGTGGCCAAATAAGGTGGAAGGTGGAAACCAGCACCACCTTTAGGGCGTGGTACAACGCAGCTCTCCACACCTTATCAGATATGATCTGCACATTTTTCTCCCATTCTGTGTCCCGCCTTTTTAATTTCTTGTGGAACAATTTGCTGGTCAAATACATTTAGCATTTATAAATCCAGCCTTTTTTTCCCTTTTTGTTTGTGGTTTCAATGTTGTGTGTAGGAGAGTATTGCCTCAGTCAATACTTCAAAGACTTATACCTGTATTTTCTTCTAAGAGTTCTAGACTTTTAGCACCAGTGTGACCTGTTTGAAGGTGGCTTGTGTATATAGAATGGAGAAGAGTCCAAATCTTGATTTTGTGTATGGTGTCTTTTGAGAATTAACTCAGACCCCTTCAAGTGTTGTACACTTGTTGTCAGGGTAGACCCAATGTTCTGGTCACTTTCTAGATCATCTTAGAAGGAGCAAGTAAGTAGTGCTTGAGGTAGTGTTCCAGGAAGATCTAAGAGGGGCATGAAATCCAGAACCAAGAGACCCAAGAGGCCAGCTTTGCTCTAAACTGAGAGCATCTGTTGGGTAGCTGTCTCTTTCCCTCTTGGCTGGGATGTTGGGACCCTAATACACCAGGGGACACATTGGCTTTTGAACAGATACTGAGTGTAGAGTCTCCCTGTGTTATTGTTCTCAGGAGCACCCCGCTAGAACAAACAGCTAGGTCATGGTGCTTACCGAGCTGTGAATAGTGTCCTGTTCTTGTCTTGTAACCTGGGTCCTGCTCTCTCTGTTGTTTTCTAGCACTGCCTAATTCACATGCCAAGGTGTTAGCAGCATCCTCCAGTTCCGCTGGATGGAGAGGGTTGGAGCAGCCAGGGGAGAATGAAGAGGGTTGTTAGGAGAGGAAGAGAAGGAAAGGCTGAGCGAGTGCTGAATCTTTGTAGAGTGAAAGTGAGGCTGAAAAGTCAATGCTGGTCCTGCAGTGCTTTTCCCCGGCTCTCTCTCTCTCTCTCTCTCTCTCTCTCTCTCTCTCTCTCTCTCTCTGTGTGTGTGTGTGTGTGTGTGTGTGTGTGTGTGTGTGTGTGTTATCCAGGTATATGGATCTTCTTCATTGTGTCTCTGTCCTTGCTCTGTCCAGTTTTTCAGGGAGAGCCCACCAGCATCACCAATGATCTCATCACACCAGCTGTGAGTAACCCAATTCATATAACTTTTAGTTAATCAAATTTCCAGGCTTCAACTTTAAATAGTGCTATGAGGGTACCTCAAGGATCCTTACTGTGTTGCAGGGAAGGAGAGGCAAAGCAAGAGAGAGAGAGAGAGAGAGAGAGAGAGAGAGAGAGAGAGAGAGAGAGTCTGTTTATCATGTTGCTCAAACTCACGTTTGTTTTTCTATTCCAACAAACCCCAGCCGCACTCCCAACTCTAGGAAAGAATCTCACAAAGGCCCCAGAACTTAAACCTCTGCCCCAGTCATGGTGCCACCCCATGTATTTCAATCTAAACTTAAGCATGGAGCCACAAGGGACCACAGAGTATTCTGAATAATGAGCTGCCACCAAACCTCATTTGTCTGGGCTAAGGAGGGATTGGAACTAGACCCTGGCCACTCCCCATCCCCTAGTCTGACCTTCTGTGACGTCACCCTCCTGTTTCCATATTCTCACCTGTACAGGTTTCTCCCTTACTTCACCAGACATCAGCACCTGCCTCTCAGCTCTGATCCCTATGACTGTCAGTGAAGCCAGGTGCTGGGGAGCACTTGTGACCCAGCCATTTGCTACCTCTGTAACTGGGTGAGATATTTATCTGCTCCTGCCTTCATTTCCCCCATACATAAAACAAGGCTGTTGTGAGGACTGAGTTAATTAGAAAGTTCTGTAGCTAGTGTGTGTCGATTCATGAGCTTCTGATTTTCTCCCTGTTTCTGGCTGGTCCTGTCTACACCCGAAGCATCGTGGGTGGTACCAAAAGCGTCCCCACTGCTCTCTCTCCCTTTGTGAGCCCCAGCTTCTAAACCCCTGTTCTTGATCTTGCCCCCCCTCTTCTGGTCTCTGGCCTCCTATGGCTCTCCATTCACACAGACACAGGTCAGATCTGGCTCTTGGAGCTTCCCCAGTAAGAAAACCAAACTTATCAAAAAAACAAATGTCCATCCCTACAGAATTTCCCCCACAGTCCACAGTCTGTAGACCTTATGTTAGACCACACTATATAGTGACTGTAGTAGGACTGTGCAGTGAGCTTATCTGTGCCCAATCTCCTCTGTCCCCTCCATTTTTCTTCCTCATTTATTCTTTTAAAATCTCAGCTTGGGCTGGTAGATAATTTAAGATCAGCTGTTCTGTGTTAGCAAATGATGGATTTTTTTTTTCTAAACACAGAAAGTAAGAGATAAAAGTAGTCAATGTTTTGTTTGTTTAGTATATTATAAGGAAAATGTATATTTGTACATGAACAACAAGCAATTTAATCAACTTATATAATAGAGCATTTTAGTGATAGGTTTTGGAGTCAAACATAGTTAAGACAGTGATTGTGATTTTAATTTTCCTTGCTTCAATGATCCATTGTTTCTGGCATCAGGAGTAAGTATCTACTTTTAAGCACTAACATGTCTCCATCCTGCATCACCTGCTCTCTGGACCAAGATATTGCTAGACAAATTAGAACAACTTAATTAATTATTTTATTTTCATTTATTTATTTGTTTTTTATTGTTGCATGGCTCTGAAAAGAACTTTTGGGTTAGAGTGAGATTAGCACTCTCACTTGGAGCTGATATACTTGGGAACAGCCTTGGTACCATCCGACATAGCATGCTTGGCCAGCACCCAGGGCAGCAGTAGGTGCATAGCCTTCTGGGTATTTCAGGATGTGATGGTTGAGTGTTCGTTGTAAGGATCCAGATGCCATACCTGGCCTGTGATGCCTGGCTTGTGATGCCTGGCCTGTGATGCCTGGCCTGTGATGCCTGGCCTGTGATACCTGGCCTGTGATGAAGATGTTCATGAAGCCCTCGGTCTTGAAAGAGATGCTGTGCTGGGGTGTACCTGCTTGTGCACATACACTGAGTAGTTCTCCTATGGCTACACCTGACCTTGTTGCTGTTCACCTTCTACACCTTCTACCTGGAGCCCTTCTTTAGGATGGGCACAGGCTTCCTTGGCTCAGGCAAGATATAAAGAGTTAACCTACTAGAAGAAAACAAGTTGTCAAGATCTAGAAATTAAATTTATAATTACTTCTTTGTTGCGAGATTCCTCGGAACTTTTAATTGCTGATGTAATTGTCTAAAGTTGATCACAGGATAACTTTACCCTTTACATACACAAAACAGTAATATTTAAATATCTTGTTAGGAGTTGGGGTTCTGTGGGACCCCATTTGATAAAATGTGTTTTAAATTAAGCCATTTGACCATTCACTTGACTCACCAGAGGCTGGAGTATGGTATGAAGCAGGGGCATAAGATGAGGGACAGTCTGGAGCTATAGCTCATTTCTGGGTGAGGCAAAGACGAAATGAAATAGGATGCTGGGTATGGAATGGAATGTGGGGTCAGTGCTGTGAGACTGCCCATTAGCAGAAGAATGTGTTCATTCACAGCCCAGACTGATTATGTGCTTATAAACGGGAATGAACTCCTGTCCCTCAGGGCAGTAGCAAAGAGCCAGTGGTATTCAAGAAAGAGCACAAACAGAAATGTGCTAGCCAAGTAAGCGAAGGTGTTTATTAGTATAGTAGCAAACTCAAAACCTGCAAGGTTGTAAACACCATGCTTCACCAACTGCTTCTGTTAGGTTTTCGTCTTTGTAACCAAAGACTTGGGGTGTCAACCTGAAGTGGGGAGACTGATTGTTGGCTTACAGTTGTAAAGCTTCCAGTCAGTACTGGCCACATCCACTGCCAGGGACATGTGGAGAAGCAGAGCAACCAGATGGGAAGACATTGTAGGGTAAAACTGCTCTCCTAATGGTGGCTGGGGGTAGAGAGTCAGAGGGAAAGGCTGAGAACAAGCAGGTCCCACCTTCTGCAGTCTCCATCATCTTCCCACAGGAAGGTAGGAATGTCTCAGTGCGTTGATTCATTGAGTGGGAACCAATGGATCCAGAAACTTCCTCAAAGCCCCACCTCCAACCACTGCACTGGGGACCAAGCATTCAACACAGAACTTTTGGGGGCATTTCATGTCACCCTTCAGTTTCCCCTTCCCATCTTATGCAGGCATCAATTCTATTAGGTTGGAAGTCCATCCTATGGCCTCATTTAGCTCCCATAGCATCCATAGATGCTCTGTCTGCAAGTACAGTCACTTTGTGTTAGGACTTCAACATGTGGATGGGAGGAATCAGGTTCTGTCCCCAGCTTAGTTTGCCATTCTGGCTCAAGGCCCAGGTTGTTGTCTGTGCAGGGCTGCTCCTGGGATGGGAGTGCAGAGCATTGGGATGGGGAAACTGAGTCTAGATTACCCATTACAGTCAAGGATGAGGAATCCCAATCCCAGAGCATCCTGCAGACTAACATTTAAAATAGGATTTCTAGGTTTGCTATTTCTAGGCCTGTATGTATCCATATGTCAAACAGATATTCTCAGAAGATCCAGATCAATGTGATACTTAGCCCTTGTGATTTAGGGTGTCTCCTTAGAAACTTCTGGAGGCTTCAAAGAAGTTCCCAGGTATTGTGAGGTGTAAGTGGGAATTCAGTTATTCTAGTCATCTTTAGAGGCAGGCAGGCAGGCCAAGAGGAAGATGACTGCACAAAGTCACCCAGGCAAGCCAGGAAGATTCCAGCAAAGCTCAGAATACAACTCCACTCAAAATTTTTGGCTTTTTGGTCCAGATGACACCAGATTCAACAGTGTCAAACCATGTAGTATGTAAAACAGAATTTTCTTCCAGGCATCACCCAAAGGACTTACTTTGGGATTCTACAGTGGGCCTTGGTATAAAAAATTTTAAGAAGCCACTGGGTTTATCAGGGCCACTGTTACTATAGGCAGGAATTTAAATTCAGTTCTGTCACAAACTAAACTATGGGAGTCAGAGAGAGCAGTCCTAAGCCCAGCTGTTTACGCTTGGCTTTGTACAATCCCCTGCTACCGGGAGTTCTGTTCTTTGTCCTGTTTTGGGTTTAATTTCTAGGAGGCAGGGGTTCATGCTTCCCAGGTTGGCTTTGAACTCCTTTTTTTTCCTGCTGGCTTCTACCCGCTGAGGGCTGGGATTGGAGAGGTGTGCCATCACTCCCAGCAAGAGCTCTGTTACCAAAGCTACATCCTCGAGATCCAGCCTCTATCTGATCCCATAGCTTTACTAGGGAGATTCTTCCAGAATGTTCCCCAAACGTTCATACAGGTGGAAGATGTACATAAACAACAGGTGCTGTCAGGCGATTCCACTAATTATCACCATCTGCATGAATAGACTGAAGGGAGGAAATGGAGCCTATGCGATGGAATTTTCCCTTCTTTGTTTTCTTATTTCTGGTGGCTTAAATATTGTGTTTGGTTTAAATACAGACATGATCCTACCACAAACATTATGGGTGGAGAAGCCAACACAGCCCACTCATGGAGAGGCTGCTGCTGGCAGGTACAAAATAAAAATAGTGCTCACCGCATCTCCAGGTGTTCCTGGCTTTTCCTGGCACCTCACTCCTGCATAGGGTTTCTCCGGGGATTGTTCACTCTCACTTTGGAGAAGAGTAATTGGAGGAGAAATTAGATGGCTCCAAGGTCACAGAAAGTTAGTGATAGAGTTGAGATGAAGTCAGTTCTAGCACTGGCTTCTGGGCCCCAGAGGCTGAGAAGGACCAAGTTAACGGCTCCTGGATAAAGAAACCAGGAACCACACTCCAGGTCATGGAGTCATCTTTGTTCAGGTGATAAAAGAATGAACTTTGATTTCAGAGGGAAAGCTGAACACAAAGAAAATATATGTGTAGTAATCTTATTTGCATTTCCACCCTTGATAAGCCATGCTTATGATTATTATCCTCTGTATAGTTATTGTTAACTTTTCGGAATTTTTAAATTCTTTTTACTGTTTTTTTGATAAATACAAAATAAAGAAGAAAAAAAAAAGGATGAATTTTGGAAAAGCAATCACCTGGCTCAAGGGCATTCACATCTTCTGGGTACCTAGGTTTTGAATGTTTATGCCTTTGTGGGTAGCAGGTGGGAGCTACCTGGAACAGGTGTCCCTGGTTAGCATTAGGGACAACGTTGAAATTTAATCCAGGGGACCTGGTCTTGCCAGATTTGCATGAAATCTGGTTTATTGACAGGTCCCTGCACCTGTTGTTTACTCAGGGCATCCAGAAAGCTCTCCCTGCTCTACAAGAGCACAGAGAAGGACTGGGTGTGAGGATCCAATGCCTCTTTCCCTGAAGCCTGGAGAGCAGGTGTGGTGCAGCCTGGGGTATGAGCATGTTGCAATTCTGTTTTAATGCACCATCAGACTTGGAGACCCTCAGCTTTCCACCAGCTCAACCAGGAGTGTCAGGCACAGGGACATACAGGTGAGGCCTGTTCATGCAGGCTTTTGAGAGAACAGGGAGAAGAGAGACCCTTTTGCTGGAGGTGTGCAGCAAGGGTTTGGTAGGGGTAAATTCATCTCTTCAGAATCTGTGGCTGCTGGAATGCAGAAGACCCACTTTACCTAGAACCTGACTCTTCAGGGCTGATAAACTGTATAGACATACTGAGCTGACCAATTCCTTTGATCATCTTTAGACTCTTTAGAGCCTAAAGGACAGAGTTGGGACAAGACAGCTATGAAGACACAGACATCTATCTCTCCTGCCCAGTTAAGGACCTGGAGCCTTGTTAAAGGGTGCTGCCATCTGGTGATGGTACCAGTTATAAGGATATAGTTCCGCTGGACAAAGCAGATTCCCTCCCCTGGAGCAGATCTTGGGGCACAGTGCTGTTTTCCTTAGGTGTGAGATTGGAAGGAAAAGGTATTTAGGCAGCTCACTGAAGGACTTGCTCCTTATGTAGGAAGACTGTTAACTAGAAGACATGGCCAGTTGCTTCTAGGGTCTGGAAGAATCTATCCACCTTGTCAGCAGTGCCCACGGTCTGCCCTTTGGAGGAAGGAACTGGTCTGTTGTGTCCTTTTCCGCTCTTTGCCCTGGTCTCACGCCACACACTTGTCACCTCGTCCAACTTTGTCCCCTCTCTTGGCCACGCTCAGTCATTACTCCCGACTTTTCTCCTATTATTAGAATCCCCCTGCAGCAGCATTCTGATCTGGATCCTCGCCCTTAGACTTTGGTGATAGGCTGTTCATGGAAACCAAGGTTTTCATTTGTAGAACACAGATGGTTTCACTCCTGTTATTATCCCTTTATCCTATGCCATGGCTACAAATGCTTCAAGATTCCCTCAGCCTCTTCCCAAGAGAAAGCAGACAGCTGGGCACAGTGGTATAGGGGCCTAGACTTCCAGCTACCTGAGAGGCAGAAAAATCAGTGGAGACACACAAGTTGAGAGCAGCCTTGGCAACATAGGGAAAACCTCATCTTTAAAAGAAATATGAACGTAAGCATGTGTGCATACACAGAGAGAGAGAGAGGGAGGGAGGGAGGGGAGAGAGAGAGAGAGAGAATATTAAAGCAGAACTAATTCCACCTTTGAGGCAACTGCTTCTAACCCCTGAGTTTCCTATCAGCATATGCCCTTTGTCCCTACTGGGGTGTTGAGCTAAGGTCACTGCTAGTGAGCTGTAGGTCTTGCTGCCTCAACCAGGTGGGGTACGCAGAAGGAGGATAGCCAACTCCTCAAAGTTGTCCTCTGACTTCCCATGTGGGCTGAGGCTTTACTCTTTAAAGAATAAACCAGGGTTGGTGACGGCATCCGAGGGAAACTTGAAGATCAAGACTCAGGAGACATTTCAACACCTGCAGCATATGTCACATATTCTTCTAAAGTAATAATTTGATTAATCTTTGGAAATTTTATGTAATTTTAAAATGTTATTCACCCCATATTTCTAGGTCCCATACTCTCCCCCTCACCACCCAGTTTCATTTCCCTCCCTCTGATTTTGTTGTTGTTAAACTCATCAAATTCTTTGTGGATGTGGACCCTCCCTTATGGGTCATAGTTGACCTATGAGGGGCCATACCCTTGGAGAAGGTCAATATACACCCTCTCCAGGAAGCTATCAGCCACAATAGCTCCTCAAGTAGGGCACCCATCTCTCCTCCATCATGCTGGGATCTTATCTGGCTTAAGCTTTTGCAGATCCTGCTCATGTTGCCACAACTGCTGTGAGTTTATATATGAAACTACCCTGTTGTATCTGGGAAACATTGCTTCCCGTGGCCATTCACAGCCTCCGCTCTTAAAATCTTTCTACTCCTATTCTGAAATGATCTTTGAGCCTTGGGGATGGGGATGGGACATAGGTATCTCATTTAGGACTGAGCACTCCATAACTCTTAAATAGTTATGAGCTGACTGATATGTTGACTACCCTCTACTGCCAGGAGAAACCTCCCTGATGAGGGTTGATAGATGTACTGATTTATAGGTGTAGCAAGAAGTCGGTAGGACTCAGTTTAATATTATGTTCATTTAGCAAAATAATAATAATAGGTTCTCCATGGTCCTCTGACCTATCTAGACATAGGTTCTTGACCTTGATAACAGTGTCACATGTGGGTTCCATCTTGTGAAGTGGGCCTTAAATTCAATCAGAAAGGTTTTAGTTAGTCTCACAACACTGATCCAGTATTGAACTAGTGGCTATACTGTGCTCACAGGCTTCACAGATGTGGAAAACTGATGATTACTTTTCTGTAGTAGCATGACTAGCACCTTCCAGCACTATGAAAGCTAGCCAATAGGAATGAAGATTCAAGACCAGTTCCAGATTAATTTTTCTATGTTCTATGGCTCATATATATATAGTGCCTTCAGCAACAGAGAGAGTCTTATTGGAAAGTTCTTGAGGGTAACCAAAAGCAATGATAAGTATTTTTATGTTATGTTATGTCTTGTTATGTCATGTTTGGATGTCTATGGGACTCCATTGGCCAGCAATTCAAAAATAAGTGACCTATTTCTGGAATTTGGGTTTTTATTTGCTAACATGTACTGTCTCATATGGATGTTTGACTTCACCTTTTTACAACTCCATTTAATCTCTTCCTGTGTATGTGTGTATTTTAAGAAGCTTGTACAGTAGTATGTTTCCATATGACTTTCCCGAAGGTCTAAAGACCTGGTATTAGTTATCCCTCCTGGTATTATTCTCTTCTCCATCCTGTCCTCCCATCTCCCACCCTATATAATCCCCCTATTCTATCATTTTCTCTCCCCCTTTATATCAATCACTGTATCTGTCTCCTTTCTCTGAAAGCTTGTCTTCACTAGTATCCTACAAAGAAATTGGAACACTGTTTGCTCAGGGGGTTCACATGTTCTTTCAAGGGGGTGTTAGTACTGTCTAAAACTCTCAGGATGAAGCTACACATTTGTGAACTCTTCGCTTGCCTTGTCGGACATTGTATCTGTACTATATTGGACATTGTATCTGTAGCTATAATAAGCCACAATTGAGAGGAGTTCTGTGAGTCTTTTCAGTTCAATTTTTGCCTTGAGTATGTCTAGGGAACCCCTCAGATCTTACAGTTTTCAGAAATAAATATGGTTTTGGTTGACCACTGTTACAGCCTAATCAGAGAACTGGACGGATAGGGTTATTTATCATCTGAATTTGTATTAGCTTTTACTTATTTTCTTCTTCCTCCTTCCCTCCCTTGTTTTTTGACAGGGCTTCATGTAGCCTTCTGTGTAGCTAAGGATGACTTTGAACCCCTAGTTTCTCTGTCTCCACTTCCCAAGCTTGACCCCAGTGATTTCTTAAATGTTAACTTATGTGACTTTAGTGAATTGACTGAAGACTGACCACACTGAATATACCAATCAGGCAAACCACACTAGGGATGCAGGTTAAGTGGCAGATGTTATAGCGATTTCCTGCAGAATGTGTCATATGTGCTTTGAGCAGAGATAAGCCGGCAGGGTACCAGTGAAATGTTATAGGTGGGATAAAGCGACTCCCAAGCAAAGGGTGCATGGCTGTGTAACTCTGGCCTCAGTGGAGTGTCTTTTTGAGTTGTTGGCAGGGACTCACATGGATCCCCAAATATTACAAGGTATTGTCATTACTTTTGCTTACCTTTAAGAACATGACAGTAAGGTTCTATTTCTGAAAGCACTATACATTGGAGCCACAGAACATGGAAAAATGAAGCCAGTACTGACTTCAAAGCTTCATCTCTACTGGCTAGCTTTCATAGCTGGAAGGTGCTGTGTACACTTACCAGAGGGGAAAAGTAATGGCCTTGCCTTAAAGCAATTCTGATTGTTAAGCTTCAGTAGGTATAGAAGCAGAGTGAGCTGTACAGGGGTGGCCAATTAGTAATGGCAATAGGAGGCAGAAGAAAAAGATGAGGTGACAGAGAAGACTAGGGTTTGAATCCCAGCATCATTCCAGATTGACTATGACCTTGGGCAATTGATTGATGCTGCTGGGTCTTTTTTTCTGTGTGGTACCTTATAAGTAGGCAGGCATATATTTGACCAAGTGATGGACTTGTGTTAAGAAATGATAATAGAGGGGCTGGAGAGATGGCTTAGTGGTTAAGAGCACTGACTGCTCTTCCAGAGGTCCTGAGTTCGATTCCCAGCAACCACATGGTGGCTCACAACTGTCTGTAGTTCCAGTTCCCAGTTCCAGGCAAACACCAAGGCAAATAAATAAATATTAAAAAAAAGAGATGATAATAGAAAAGAATGGATAGTTGGGTACCATCTTTGTCTAAGGCCATGTTAAGGCTTAGCTTAGTGCAATATTAGAGTTTCCCATATAAACAATCTAGTTTTGTTACAGTTTATTTTGAAGAAAAATTCCCTTTTTTTGTAGGCTATCCCTGTCTTTGTTTTTAAGATCTTCAGTTGACTTGATGCTCACTCATACTGTAGAGCAGTGGTTTTCAACCTGTGGGTCACAACCCCTTTGGGAGGATTGAATGACCCTTTCACAGGGGTCACATATCAGATATTTACATTATGATTTATAAGTGTAGAAAAATTACAGTTATGAAAGGTAACAAAATAATTTTATGGTTGGGGAATCATCACAACATGAAGAACTGTATTAAGGGGTTGCAGCATTAGAAAGGTTGAGAAACACTGCTCTAGAGGGTAATTATGTTTTGTTCAAAGTTTGGTGGATTAAAGTTAATAATATCTAAAAAAAATAAAAATTTACAGGATTGGTATCTGACCAATCTAAATACCTTGCACCATTGTCCAGGCAGGTTGTCATGTATGCTAGGCATCCTTCCTTCTCATGTGATTCTTACAGTGACCCAGAGCAGAGAGAAATGACAAATGATAGCATTGAGGCCAGATGTGATGCTTCCTGCCTCTGCCTCCTCTGCCATGCCATGGCGTGCCTTACATATGATCCCAGAGATCTTTCTACTGGTTATTTAAATACTCTGACAACTAAGCCACCAAGTATTCATTTTTTTCCTACTGTCTCCACAGCCAGAGAAACTATTATTGTACCCCAGTCCTTTTCTATATAAGGCAATGATTTATCCAAAACCTGGAAAGCCGAGTAGTAACCAGACTTAGCCTTGAGTTTGACCCTGGCATTTACCATCTCCAAGAATCTTCATTGGACGGTCCAGGGTAAGGGATCATTCTATTGGCTAAGTCTGTGAGGCACCAGGTAATAGGATACAAACTGGAGATAGAGTATGCCCAAAAGATGAGTTTGCCGGTGTTGCTCACTGTAGCCGATCTTGAGATTATAATAAAATCAGAACATATTTGTGAAGTGTCTTATATTATAGAAGGTGAGTTCTATGTTCCTACATGCCTGCTGAATATTCCAGCTTCCCATCATCCCACAGAAATGAAGACTTCACTGTCAGTATGGTAGGCAAGAGACACTGTGTATCCTCTTTATTTGCTTGAAGCTTTATGAAATGTGTTAATTGATTAGTTGCTTCCAAGAGATAAAGGAACTCTGAAGACAAGCTAATGAAAACTCTGAACTGAAATTCAACAATGAACTTCAAAGAGAGGGGTGATTAGGATTAGGGGTACCATTAAACTGTACTGAGTTTCTACAAGGCCAAATGATGATCATTAGATGTTGACCTCTAGGGAAGAACATAGCACAGAAAATGTTATACCAGCAAACTTGAAGGCTCTTATTCTGCCTCAGTAATGTGCACCTTTAAGGAATATGCTTTTATTCCAAGCAAGATGAGTTAGCCAGTTAAATTACCCCATGACCTCAAACACATACTGTGTCATCCATGCACTTAAGATGTCATATGCAAGAGGAGTCAGATCATAGTTCAAAGGATAAAAAAAGGACAATGTTTTAATGCTGAAATATGTAAGTGCATAAAATATGGGTATGTATTCATATACCTATCTATAAAACCAATATAAAGCATCATTATTATTAGTTTCCTGGTTTAAATATCCATTGGGAGGTATAGCTCACTCAATCATACAGCACTTGCCTAAGGCTTTGGGTCTTATCCCCAACACTGAGGAAATACAAAACAAATCATTCATGGAGAGAAACTCATCCATGTAGGCACAAAAGACAAAGTCAATAAAAACAGAACCAAAGTGGGAACCCAGAAATCTAAGGTTAACCCTGGAAGGTCAAGAAAAGCCTTGTAGAGTTCACATACTTGGTGCTAGCCATATCCCCAGGTACTTACTAGTTAACAAATAACCAAACCAGAACTTTTTTTTTTAAGTATCTGATAGCCTGATGGTGGTGGCAAGCACCTTTAATCTCAGCATTCAGGAGGCAGAATCAGGTGGGTCTCTGAGTTTGAGACAAGCCTTGTCTACAAAGTAAGTCCTGGGACAACCAGGATTGTTACACTATGAAAACCTGCAAAAAAAAAAAAAAGAAAGTATTTGATAGTTAAGATCCAAAGTAAACTTGGACAAAAGATATTAAAGATATTTCTAATTCTGTCCACCATATCTCAGGGTTTTGTTTGCTTATTTTGTTTTTATGCATATGGATTTTTTTTCCTGCATGTATGCCTGTATATTGTGTGAGTGCATTGCAGGTGGATGCTAAAAGTGAGTGTTGCTTTCCTTGTGACTGGTGTTACAAATAATGTGAGCTGTCATGTGGGTGCTGGAGATATAACCCGGGTCCTCTAAAAGAGCAGAAACTGTTCTTAACTGCTGAGCCATCTCCAGGTTTGTTTTTTAAATATGTAAAATGTGTATATTTTTTAATAGGTGCATTTTATTTCTTCCTGTCTTTCTAGCCTCTCCACATTAAACCAGGGAGCATCATCCCCAAGACTACCAGATTGGTTAGGTGTGGGTACAGGATGTAAGGACATCATGGTTTTGCTTCTTCTCATCCCTGTGGTCCTCAGCTGTGCCTGGACTTGTGAATAGGCAAGAAAGTGGGCTCTGAGAGCCAGGCCAGATCAAAAAGCTTGCTTCTATCTCTTAGAAGTGTCACAAAGATGAACATGTAGTGATGATACAGGAGGATATGCAGAAAAGGAGTTGCCATAGCAACCTCTGGCATCTGTATAAACCACCTGACCCCATTGACTACCTTTTCTTTTTGAACTCTCATTGCTCCTAGAGGCCTTTTCAAATTGGAGAACAACAAATATTGATGCTGACAAGGGTGCATGAGCACACTCTCACAAATTATACTACAGTTTCCAGTCTGGCTCTGGCTTATGAATGAGGGTCCAGTGCCAAGGCAACAGGAAGCCTATGTACCACATGCCATACACCATACATAGTTTCCTTGTGCTTCTTTGTCTGCAAGACCCTGCTCATACCCATCTGTTTCCTACTCATGTATATTAGTGCTGGTACTGATTACAGATCACAAGACTTGTCATTGATGGTAGCTCACACACCGACGGAAATTAGCCAAAACAGAAGTTGTGCATTTGAGAAATTGCATGTCGTTGTTCTACATGGTAGCATGGGAAGACATGGCTGACGTCAGCCAAGATTAGCTCCCAGGTGTGTGCTGTGGATAGATGCAAAGAGAAGATAAGGTTAGAATGAGGCTGTCCTAGGGAAGTCTAGAAGCTAAAGGGGATGGGGAGGCTGGGAGTTAGGAAGGAAAGAGGGGCAGAAAGAGGTGGAGAGGGAGAGATGGGGCTGGGAAATAAGGAGCAGATGCTGTTCCCGGAAGCAAAGTCAAATACAGTTAGTTGGCGTAGGGGTGGAGTGATAAACTGTAAACAGCCCTTTCTAGATTTTCTAAGGAAATAATTTTGGTTTTGACTCCTGAGTGATGGGGTCTCATAGGTAGGTGACCGCAGAGGACCTGCCCTGTGTTAGGACAGCCTTTCTGCTCTGCCATCCCTTGGGATCCACAGAGCCACCCCTGTTGATCCTGTTGGCTGCCACTGAAAGCTCAATGAACTGGAGACAACCTGTTGGAGGCTCTATTTCCAGATGATATTTTCCACTTTGAGAAAGTTTGAGAACAGATCCTCGGAATAGCCCCAACTTCCTCCTACCTCCTCACGCTTGGCCCGCCCACCCTGAAAAGACTTCTGCTATCTTGTCTGACCTCTGCCACTGTACTGTCTGCACAGGCACCTGCGAGGATGGTTCACAGACACATATGAGCTCATAGGAATTGGGTGTGTTTGGCAGGGCTGATGCCAGATTGAGATACATCCTCTTCCATACTGTTCCCTCTGCTTTTTTCTCAGACTCAGGCTTGGAAGAAGGTTCTGGCAAGAACCTATATGCCTGATATGAAAACAAGATTCTGTGTGCTATATATAGGCACACAGGTGTTACATAAGAAATACATGTGTTATGAGTGTAAAATGTTCTCAGAGAGCCCAGATGCATAAATTCATTTACTCATGGCCATGTGCATCTGTTTGCAAATGACCTGGTGGTCCTGGCCCCAGTAGAGAGATTTTTCTTAAGATTCTACAAAATGAAGCACACTTGTCAACATGTTCTAAAAGCCAGTTAATAAAAAAAGAAAATGTCAAATTGCTTCCAAATCAATCTAAGTGGAGTTTTAAAAAAAATGTACCCAGTGAAAGTTATTTGGGGAATTTCTATCATTTTATACTTAAAAACCCTTAATGACACCCTATTGCCTCCAGTAAAAAGAAATCTGGATCCCTATGGTCCAGATTTAAGCTGGTCCATAGCCTTGACTTCTGGATTGCACTGGTCATTTAAGGTGGTCCATAGCCTTGACTTCGGACCATCTCTCTTTCCAGTCTTCCATTGCTCACACTACAGAGTTTATTTTTGGTTGCATCTTTCTGACCATGTTAAAAAAAACTCAGTTTCTTTGACAGATACAAGTGATATATACAGCTGATTTTTAATATGGCCCAAAGTTGGGAAAGATAATAAACTTATTTATTCAACCAACATTGAACAGTTAGTGTGGACTGGCCTTGGTTCCTAGAGACTCCTAGAGAAGAGGATGTTGACTGATGTGCCAGCTAGACATGTGCTAAAACCAAACCAAAGCAAAAACAATGTAAGGTGGCTTGTGATGGAGATCTTGATTGTCCTAGGAAAGGTGGCTTCTCTGCAGTGATCATGCTGGTACTCAGACCTTTATGTAATAAAGGGACCACCAGTGAGATTGAGAAAAGATATACAAGAAAAGGCCTGAGTGCCAGAGAAGCCATTCTATAATGGAGCAGTCAAAAGATCATGCTCATTCTGCCCTTGCCCATGTGAAAGTCATAAGTCTTCCAGACCAGTGGTGAGAAGATCCATAGGAAAGAGCCAGAACATGGAGGGAGTGTGTGTCTGCACTGAGCCCACATGTGTGAAAGGGAAGAGCAAATGCTGGTGATGCTGGAGACATTTTCAATAGTGAAAACCTGTTGAAAGCTGAGGTGAGACCTGCCTCCAGCCACATGAAGGTCGCTATGTGGAAGAAGGATCACACACGTTTCACAGACTCAAGAAGAGAGTTAAAGAGAAGGGTTTATACATGATCTCTTTCTGGGTGACAAGTCCCTCCCAATAAACAATGTGGCTTCCACAGTGGCTCATCATTTCTCTCCCATTGGCAGCTTGTCCAGGCGACTCTTTCGTTCTTTTGCCTGGACTGCTATGACTACAGCCCAAGGTGGACTGGCAGAGCTCTGTGCTCAGCTGAGCCCTTCAGACCCTGGGGCCTTTCATACTCAAAGAGGCAAAATTGATCTCTTCTTCATGTAATGGCAGTAGAATGAGCTAAGGATAAAACTGGCATTAGATATGTCCCATTGGCCAATCCATGTGAATCACATGACCAGGGTATGATGAGAGAAGGTATGAGCAAAGGCTTAGCAAACTGTATGAATACATAAATGCTGATCTTGTTGGTTTGTTAGAGAAGATATTTTTCTGCTTCCCTGGTCCACTCTGAGGGTTGACACATCCCTTCCCTGTGGTCCCTGGGGAGTGTCTATGGAGTTCCAGCTCTTATGAGTCCCATGCTGCTTAGACCATGGGTCTGTCTGTGTGAGTTTTCCTCTAGTATCTTCCATGGGTGGCCCTGGGCCACTTGAAAATCTATGGATTCCTAAGGGAAGCACCATTGTAGCTTACACAGCCTGCTTTGACCCCACTCCCTGTATTTTTTCTGGTTGCTTTCCTTATTTCCCTGCCAGTCAGTCATGACCAAACTATGCGGCATTGGCTCCAGCACTTCAGATGCTCTGCACTGGGAGGATATTCCTACCCCACCCCCTAGTTAATGGACACTTGTGAGGGACTTAGCAAAAAACCATTTCTGGGTGACATTTCTGAGCAATGTCACCCAGATCATGGTATCTGGGTGTTAAAAATTGTCCTTATTCTCACAGCCTTGGAAAGTAAAACCACTGCACATGAGGGATACAAGCCAGGGTGAGGAAGGGTCAGAAGAAAAACAAAATACAGCATCAGAACCAGAACCAGAGGGCCCACAGAGGCCAAATTATCAGCTATGAATTTTAAGTAAAAGGATTTAGGTTCTTGCTAGATAGTACAGGGCCATGTATCTAGAATGCAATAAAAAACAGGAAGAGAGTATTATTAGGGTTCTCTGGAAGAACATAGCCAATAGAATGAATTTATCTTGCCAAGGAGATATATTAGATATATAGGCTTGTATGAGTCAGGCTGGGAAGTCCAACACTGGAGAGGCTGAGAACCTAGTAGCTGCCCAGTCCACAGTTCTGGATGCTTGAGCAGGGGATGAAGGCCTTCATCTGCAGGTCTTCAGTCCCTGTTGGAAAGTTGAAGAAGCTTACCAACAAAGAAGGTGATAGCCATGGCAGCAGCAGAGTAGATGGACTCATCAGCTGGGAGATAAGGAAGACAGGCAAAACAGCAGCTTCTTTCTGGAAACTCCTGCTCTATGGACAGCGGCTGGAAGATGTTTCCCACTCTTGGAGAGAGTCCACCTCCCTCAGTCAACTCTTCCAAGAAATACTGTTTTAGACCTGCTTGAGTCATATCTCCTAGTTAATTCCAGATCTAATCATGTTGACAACCAAAATGAATCATCACAAGGAGATAAAGTAAATGAGATGATGATAAAAATCAGCTCAGGAAAGCATTGTGGGGAGCTGGGTTTATTCTACAACCAATAATATGCAATGTGGAGACACTAAACACAATGGATGGAGACACTGAATGGGAGGGTTGGAGACTGGTTTTATTAAGAGAAAGCAAGAATGAGGGGGTGTAAAATTATCTAATGGCAGAGCAGAAGTGGGAAAGGGAGACATATTGGAAGGATATTGAGGTCTAAATAAAGAGAGAATGGCCTGAGCATGCGGCAGTACAGTTGGCAAAACTGAGTGGGTAGAAATTACCTCCAGCCACCAATCTGCCCCAAATTTAGCCACTTAAAAATGCCTATCGCCCTATCACAAAGTTTCTGGTGGGTGAAAGCCTACAGCAGTTTAGGCATTTCAGGGTCATGGTCTCTTGTGAGGTCATCATCAACTTTCTAGCTGAAGCTGGAGTCACACACATCAGAGCTGAAACAGGAGGAAGACAGTCCTGGCAAACACATGCACATAGTTCTCAGGGGACTTAGTTCCAGGTAGCTGTTAGCCTGACGCCACAGGGTCTCTCCAAGGAGTGATCACAACAGGGTGGATGACAGCTTGCTTTCCTCAGAGTGAGGGGAAAATGTCAGAGTAAAGGCATACACAAAACAGAAATTCTTTTTGTTCTATGCCCCCTATGTGTTAAAGACCAAATTCAGGGCTTTATAAAGACTTGACAAGTGTTCTACCTTTGAGCTACAACTTACTTCAGCTGTTACAGCCTCTTTATAATTGAACCTCTGAATAATATGCATCAATTCTTCCACGTGTTGTTGGTCACACAGACCAACTCTAGTACACGTAGAGAGAGACAACCCATAGGTATAAGTCCCCAGAAGTGGGAAGAGTTGGGGTCATCTTTTTGCTGCGATCTTTGGTTATATAATCACATTAACTTTGCTGATCAAAATCTGATGTGGTACAGGAAGATACATATTTTTGGTTTGAGCTACAGTGGGAACCATTGGAAAAGCAGCATATTGAAGGTGGGAAGAAATCAATCTAATTTCATTCAAGGTCTGGGGACATCACTCAGTGGCCAAGTGTTTGCAGATTCTCGAGTTCCATCTAAACTATTGCCAAAAAGAAAAATCCTGTCTTCAACTTCTGAAAGACATCTAAATGTACAAGAAATTTGGGAGTCATAGCCATGGTACAATTGGCAGCTGAGGACCTGATAAGGTCATTTGGTTATGGTCGCTTGGCCTTAACTGCTCAAATTAAAATGGCCATTTTCCCAAACTAAATTAGCATCTTGGAGGCAGTGCTTAACCACTGGGTTTTCCAAAGCTCCCCAATCCCTATACGTGTTGAAGTTGACAATGATGGAGGGAGAGAATGCTAGGGATAAAGGAAGAAGCCCTCCAGGTGTATGAGGATGCAAGATAGCTCATGTTCTAGAGACAGAGGAGAGAGAACATGAGGTATGGTTTCTTTTCCTGGACTTGTGGACAAGCTGTCTTTGAAACTTGCTATGCCATTGATGCAAGCCAGCTTGAGAGAAGAGTCTGTGTATGTCATATACAGGGGCTATCATCTGTGGCCGTGGAGAGCATAGAATTGCTTTGGAATTTCAAAATGTAAAAAAGTCTGATTCTATTTCATAATGCAATCAGACTTAATTAGACCCAAAGTATTTACTGAGTATTCCTCTGGCCTTTTTAATTAGGGATACAAGTTAAGCACATTTGAATCTGATACTCTTTAAGGCTGGCTGATTCTGTGCAGAGATGTGGCTGGCTTCCAGCTGGAAGAGCCAGAAGTCAGGATGAAAGAGGAAAAAGAGTGGCCAGTTCCATTTAGCTTTGCAGTAACTCTAAAAGGTCAGCTTTTGCATGCACAATGACCCTGGGTCATCCAATATTAAATAGATACTTGGAGATATTTTCTATACTCTGGACATTGTACATTAGCAGATTCATCTTCTCATATGGAAGGCTCCACTGGTAATCCACTTCACTCCAAACTTGCAGGATAATGTACCTGGTAAGCTAAGAGATCAAAGGCTTTCAATTAAGTCCTCAGCTCCACCAGCTGAGGCACTGAAACTGTGATCCACCCATCCATACATTGTTTGTAATCCTTGACCCACAAATTCATCAGATCAAAATCAACAGTGCTGAGAGATATAGTACATTGTCTCACACATACCTGCACCTGCCTGGGCATATTAAAAACCTATCACTTGGTTCAGATTTCTATTAAAAGAACTCAAGATGCTCTGCATTGAAGTCCAAAAACCTGGGTTCAAGAGTCAGCCTGCCAACTGTCAGCTGTAAACCCAAGGGCTGGCTAGTCTTTGTCAACCTGTCTCCACACTGTGGAGTGTAGATGGTGTGGGTCTGTCTTCTCTCTTTAGGAAGTCATTGTCTATCTTGAATGCTAGCTCTTGCTTTAGGGTGTGGGGAGAATATGTGGCTGTAAAGAGCCTCATCTTGCTAATGTAAAGAGCTGCCTCCAACGTCAGACCTGTCTATGGCAGATAGGGCACTTACCTGCCTGGGACATTTGCTGCTCTGGTTCTTCAGCATCATCACGTTCCTTCCTTCCAAACCGCATAGCACAGACTGCCCTTTTCTCTAGCACACACAAAAAAATTGTTTTTGAGAATTTTATAAATGTATACAATGAATTATGTTCATATTTACCCTCTATTTCAACCCTCTCCAAGCCCTCCCCTCAACAAAACCCATCACAATATAATTTTCTTGTTTGATGACCCATTAAGCCCAATTAGTGCTGCCCATATGGGCATGAACATGGGGCCATCCATAAAAAGAAATGATTCTCCACCCCCAGAAACTCTCTACTGCCAATAGCCCCTCAGTAAGGGATGGAGCCTGGAGATCTTCTCCATCAGGTGGGCTAGGATTTTGGCTAGCTTGGTCTTGTGTGGGTGACCTCAGCTGTTTCAAGTTCCTGAGTATGCTGGCCATGCTGAAGAAGACAGTTCCCAGCCTCTCCACATCCTCTGGCTTTTACTTCCTTTTCATGATATTTCTTGAGCTTTGAGGCCCTGTTTAGGGCTGAACATCAATCTCACACTCTTAGCACCCCGACCAGTTCTGCTGACTTCTGCCCACAGCAGAGAAGCTCTTCTGACAGACACTGAGAACAGCTCAGGTCTGTTGGGAGCTGGTGGGGGGGTCCTTTTCAGTAAGTCTTGATTGATTAGCTCCATCTCATTTGGAATAGCTGTTTTGTTTTGAATGTGGTCTTTTTGAGGTTCAGTCCCATTTTCTTGTGTGTTTACTCACAGGTGTCTGGGTTTGTCCTGAGTGGTCACTCTGACCTGTATTGGATCATGAGCTTTTGGAGTGCAGACATCTGGGAAATTCTTCCAGCCTTGCCAAGCAGATCAGAATGAGCTCTCTCCATCAATGGGGGGTGCTAGCTTTTTTTTCAGATCTCATGTGCCTTTCTCCTGGGTCTGAACAAATTGGCCTCACTCAGAGAGAAATCTTAGCTTGGGATGTTTGTAGATGCTTTTCCTAGCCAAAGCAGGTATCAGCTACTGGTGTGGTCTCCCTGCCTCTCCCTCTCCAACCCTCTGTGTGTATATGTGTGTGTGAGTGCGCATGCGCATATATGTGCGTGCACACAAAATGGAAATATCCTGGAAACATTCCTTTTTGTCTTTCACTAGCAAGAATATGTCTCCTCCAGCACATGTGCTGAGAATCCAACAGCTCCTTCATCTCTTGTAAGCCCAGAGACATTTGAGAGGATGAGTCATGGTCTAAATGCAGAGCCACCATTCTGCATACACCACTGTGCATACTTGGGTGTCATCCCAGTCTGTGATGGTAGACGTGACTCTGGCCCCACGGGGGAAGGATCCTGAGCTTGAAAGTGGCGTCAGTCACAATCTGATATTTTTGGAACACCAAGTTGATGCTTCGGGGATCTGCATAATGAACACACATCAAGGACTTCTGTGGCACAGTAGAGACGACACTATGACACTATTCTTGGAGTCAGGAGTCCTGAGTAGTATTCTTATCTTTTACTAAATAAAGGCATGATTTAGGGCAAGCCCTGTTGCCCTTCTGGACCTCAGAGAGAAGCAGGTTAAACCAGATCATCTTAATGTTAATTTCCTTAAGAGTTCAAAGGGTCACAGGAAAGACAATATTGGCCTGGCCAACAGTCCTCAGACATTTTGTCTCAATCTTCCAATGTTTTTGCTTCTTGAAGCAATGAAGCAGGGAAGGAAGTATCCTGGGATAATTTCTGGATGTCGAATAGACACATACATAATAGGGAGTCAGAGGAGATCAGACACCAGATGTGGAAATGGGAGGAAGTGGAGGCAAGCAGAAAGGTAGGTGTTTCTGTGGTTCCTTCTTGAATCCCAGTTAGTAGATATTTGGAAAAGTTCCTCGACCCACAGTGGACACATACTGATGCCATATAAATATTTGCTAAATAAAATACAAACCGGTTAAGTCATGTTGGACAATAAAAGCAACGCAAAGCTTCTTCTGGAAGATCGGGTGGAAGAGGAGGTTGAATGACTCTTGGGGAGCCTTGGATGCCAGAATTAGGCCTGGGAAGGCAGGCTGAGGGGAAGTCATGGGCATTTCAAGTGCAGAGACAAGAGAACAGATATTGTAAGATTGTTCTAGGGATGTTGCGTGAGATGATTTGACAATGGGGATTGACATGTTGTGGCCAGCCCGGGAGAGGATCCTAGTCAGCATTAGGGATCATGGAGGAGACACAGAGGGTTGCTGACTCTCACTGCTTAGTGCTATGTGACACTCACCTGCCAGGACCTTCTGCTCCCTGATAGCTGGAACATTTTAACTTGGTTTCAGTATCAGTGACAGGGAATTGATATTGAATTTCCCTTCTTTCTCTGGTAGGGAGAGTGCATGAGGATGTTTGGCATCTGTGGTTAGGGGTGGTGGTGCTGATGACAAGGAGCAATTCCAGGAAAATAGAGGGACAATGTGAGCTCATGGGGCAGAGGTTCCCAAATGCCAGTTTATAGACAGGAACCACCACACAAGTGGCCATATTTTTATCCTCCTCAGCTAAATCACCAGTGCAGAGTTAAAACCTCACCTTCTGAGGGGCCAGCCATCCTTACTATGAAGTTAAGTGCTTGCCTTTATTGTACATATGTTGAAATGTGTCCCCAACTTTGTAGGCTTTCTTCCATTACCACCTCCCCTTTGCAATGGCTTTTGAGTTATTTTGTATTATGCATGTTTTGCTTGCAGGAATGTACGTATGTATGTATGTATATATGTGTGTGTGTATGTATGTATGTATGTATGTATGTATGTATGTATCTATCTATCTATCTATCTATCTATCTATATGTTCTACACCTGTGTCTGGTATCCCTGGAGGTCAGAAGAGGGCTTCAGATCTTCTGGAACTGGAGTTATGGATGAGTGTGAGTCATCATGTGGGTTCTGGGAATTGAACCGGGATCCTCTGGAAGAACAGCTAGTGTCCTTAAACAGTGAATGATCTCTCCAGCTACACCTAAACCTTTTTATAGTAAAATAACAGAACAGGTAGTGGCAGATTGTTTCTCTGGATATTCTAACACTAAAATAAAGGATTGGTAACTCTGACTTCTAAATCTTATGTCCAAGATTCCAAAATGTCTGAGAAAAACTGAAGTAAAAATCCATGTAAAAAACAAAAGTCTGGGAGAATACCCTAAGCTCAGAAGATAAAGAAGTTTTGAAGGGCAAAGTGGGTAGCATAAAAACAAATAGAACATAAAAAAGTACTCAGCTTTCCTACTTATTAGGTGCAAATTAAGATAATAACAGAGTTGAGCCTGGTGGTGCAGCATTGTTATTGAAGCAACTCAGGAAGCTGAGGCAGGAGAATCACCAGTTAAGGCCTGCCTGTGCTGCACAGTCAGTTCCAGGGCAGCCAGGCTAACTTAGTGAGACCCTGTCTAGCAACCCACAGCAAAGGAGGTCTGCAGTATAGCTAAGTGGTGGAAGCACTTTTCTAGCACGAGCAAGGAAGGCCCCAGGTTCAGCCCTAGCACCATGAAGGAAAACGGCAAAGGGTGGGATTCCATTGTTCTCATGCTTTAGGGGAGCAAACCTTTCACATCACTGATCGAAGTGCGATTGCTCTGCATGGTGAGGGAACAGAGAAATTTGGCAATATCTGTCAAATAAAAATACACAATACATTATTATTATTATTATTATCATCTAGCCATTCCAACATCTTAATTGGCTTCTATTCTAGTTTTTCTTTGGCTGTAGTGGTAAAGCATAGACAAAGGATTTATTTTGGCTCATGGTAACCTACCCTAGTTACCTGATTCCAATATTCTGATTTGATGTTTTCATTTTTGTGCATGTCCTTAGACCCTGAATATCCACACATGTGCTTCTTTCCATGTTTCTGGCTCTCTATCAGGGTTTCAGGCTTGCTTCTCCCATCTCCATGGTCCATGGCAACACATATAGCTGTAGTTCATTCATTTTGCTTGCCATGTGCACTGTCCTTTTGCAAGGTTGAATCACTTTTTGTGTATTTTTTTCTGTTGAGGAACACAAATGTTGTTTCTCTTCTCTTTCCTGGTAAAAACAAAGCCACAAATATACATTTTTGATCATTCTGGAGCTTTGCTATAAGAATAGCTTCTTAGGTGCTCTTAACACACTTAGTAGATAAATGTTTAGGGTAGATGTGTTAATTTACTTGACTATAGTAATAACACACATATATAACAAACCATCATATTGTATGCCCTAAATAAGTACACCAAAATTTTAAGAAAACAGCAAAAAGGTTCATAAGTGTGTGACATGGGCTGTTCCTGTGTATGTGTGTAGAGAGGTCAGAGACAGGAATACAACATTTAATCATATAAATGAAAGACATATGAAAAGGATTTAGAAATTAAAAGGCAAGCATAATATTAGATTCAACTTTATAGGCAATAAAAAGAAAGTATGTTAAAATGTTTAAAGGTTTTTATGTTTAAAATATGTGTAGACACATTTGTCGAAGTGGCTTTGTGTGAGTGCAGTGTCTGTGTAGGCCAGAAGAGGGCGTCAGATTCTCTAGAGCTGCAGTTTGGTTCTTTGGTTGTAAGCTGCCAGAAATGCATGCTGGGTACTGAATTCAGCTCCTCTACAAGAGTAGGCCATGCTTTTAATTGTGGAGTCATTGCTCCAGTTCCTTGCTGAAGACAGACCCTTTACATCTCTCCAATCTTTGCTTCTGGATATTTGGAAGTGGCAACCTAGCATTCTGAGTAATCTTGCTGATGACATCAGAGCTGGGTGTCTGGTCTGATGAACGTCTGTGAGATGCAGCAATGATTCCCAGTAAGATTGAATTCTAAAAGCTTTCCAGTGTCCTCCTCCACTAGGGCATCTTAAAATCCCTTCCCATAGTCAGGATGGATGGGTGGTGGGTGTGGTCATGTTCTGCCAAGGGAAAGGGTGTGCACTGGGGTGTTGGTCTGAGTGGAAACTTTTCTATAGACGGAGGGGGAACAGCATACTCCACACTGGCTTATTTCAACAGTATGTGATTATTATGGTCTAGTGCCTGGGGCTTGTATTTATTTTTGTTAAGGTGAAATTTTCTTTGTAATGGAATTGCTTATAACAGGCTTTGATCTCTATTCGTCTCACTTACCCATTCTCCCTCTGGCAATGTTGATGGCCCTTGCTCCCTTCACAGCAGTCAGTCCAGCCATGTCTAAGACTTTAATGTGCCTCTAATTTGTGACCACAAGCTCCCCAACAGGAATGTCCTCATGAGCCCCATAGCTTGTTGACTCATCCATCACGGCTGTCCTTACAGGGTCTACATTTCCTAAGGTATTTTTTGTGTTGCTTCAGTTATCTCGTTGGAACTCTCCAGGCCTGCTGAGACACAGAAACTTGGTTTTGACACACATTATAGGTGATGAACAGTTATGTTCTGGAAGGTCCTGAGTATTTTAATCTGGCTGACATGAGTGCTGTGTCTCACTGGGTCTGGGAGTAGTCAGGAGAAGGTGGGAAATTCAGTGTTTGAATGGGAAGAGCTTCCGGACACCTCACCAGTGTTGAGTGTTTAATAAATTTTGCCTAAAAGGAGTGCAGGCATGATACAGCCTACTAAATCACCACTGTAGCCTACACAATGGAGTTTCCCAGACACAGAATTGTGAATGGATGCTTCCTTTTTCTGAGTGCTTGAAGCATAATAAACACTGGCTGTATCTAATTGTTTTCTTCCCTTTTTTGTTCTATGTATAGGCAGATTCTGCAAGAAGACACAACACAGGCTCTTGCTTATAGTGTTTCACAAAATAGTATTAAAAGTTCTCTTTATTAGACTATTGTGCCTGCCTCAGTGTCTGGGATCCTTCAGCGCCTCTAGGAAAACGTGACTATAACAGTTAGGAATATAAATTATTATCATTGATTAGCTTAGCCAGAGCTCCAAACTCAAAGAAGGTATAACACATTGTCTATTCATTCAAGCAAAATGTAATAAATAATGATTTTAGCTTGAATGAAGCTTGGCCTAAAGTTGCCTATGTATATATCTTGTTGGGCCTGAACCTTTCTCTGTCCATGGTAGACTGTCTCCTAACACGATGTAGGGAACCACTCTTGTTGCTGTCCACAGTCTCCGTCAATCCCAACAGCTGGACTTGAGTCAACTATGTGCAGTCAACTAGTCGAACTGTTTCAAACAAGGTAAAGGCCACACTTTAATCTGCAGAGCTTTCTTTTTATTTATTATGAATAAAGTCATATTTTTATTCATGTATCCCCTTGTTCAAACTCCCTTCCCCCTCCTGCCTCTCCCAGTCACTCTCTCTTCTCCCCATCACTTTATCTTCTACTCAGCAAGGGCAGGAGGTCCCAAGGTCCCAAGGTGGCTTAGTTCAGCATCCACTCCAGGCAGATCTGCATTCCTCACCCCAACATCAAGACTGGCTCAAATGTTTCTCTAGAGGGAATGGGCTCCAAGGTGCCGGTCCAAGGTGTTTCAGATCCCAAGGTGGTTTGCATCTTAGACGTGCTTTGCTTTTTGTTTAGAGTCCACTAATGAGTGAGTACATCTGCTTAGCTTTCTGGGTTTGTGATACCTCGCTCCTGCAGAGCTTTCTAAAGCTCACGTCTACCTTTTGCAGGTCAGTCTCCTTTCTCTGGCCACAATCTGCTGACATGTCCGAGCAGAGCATTTGGAACTGTTTTGGTCCATATTGCTCCCTGCTTCCAAAATCACACATCACAAGCAAAGCAAGTTAATTATTCTGGAGAGCTTGGCTCAGTAGTTAAAGAAAACTTGCTGCTCTCACAGAGGACTGAGTTCAGTTCCTAGCATCCATGTTACATGGCTTTGGCCAACACACATCCAAATAAACAAAAATAAATCTTAAGAAAATAAAAAAATGTGCAATACTAGCTTTGTAGCAATTTTCTCTTTTTAGCAGGGGAGCTCTGTGTACCTCTTAGCCATTGCCAACTCAAAGCTGGTTGTCAGAACTGCACCTCAGGAAGCCGCATATTCTGTTGGGACCTTCACAAAAGCACTGATCTGGGGGCCAAGGGCCTTGGATTCCAAACAGTCTTTCTGTCCTAGCTGTAGGTGGCTAACTAGGGCACACTCTCTGCACCATTTCCATGCCTTCAACTTTAGTGTGGAAAGAGGGATCTGTAATGGTCTTCCCTGTGCGGTGACTGAGAGAAAGCTAGCTTTCATCTTTCTTGACTATGTACAGTAGTGCTGGTGCTGTGCGGGGCGGTACCTGGAGGGCACAGGGTCTCTGTGCCTCTGCCCCTGTTCCCTCATCTTTCCAATGCACTGTTCCTGAGTTATATCCTCAATAAGGAGCAGTGTGGAGTTCTGGGTGTCCTTCTAGGGAGGAATCTTCCAGCTGGAGACTGGGAGCTTGTTATAAATAACAAGGCACTCCAATTAGGAAATACAAAGAAGTTTAGAAGCTCAGCCAGAAATGGAGAATAAGAGTGAAGATGTGTGTGTGTGTGTGTGTGTGTGTGTGTGTGTGTGTTTCCTGTACCCCAGAAATATACAAGCGCAAGTATCTTTTTTTTTTCTTCTTTGAGACAGGTTTCTCTTTGTAGCCCTTGCTGTTTTGGAACTTACTCTGTAGACCAGGCTGGCCTTGAACTCAGGGATCTGCCTGTCTCTGCCTCCCAAGTGCTGGGATTAAAGGCATGCACCACCATGCCTCTCACAGTATAAATGTCTTATTACTTCACTCTTCTAGTTCACCAATCATCCACAGTACTGCAACACTACGGGTTTCAGACTCTTGTTTTTCTAACTTGATGGTGATAAGCAGATTCCCAGACAAGTCCTAATTCTTATTTCTCTGTTTCTGAATAAGTCTGTGTATCTTTCTTATGCACAGAAAGCTGTCTATTGTTTGAAGAAGTGGATTTTAAAGAGGTGAGAATTTGTAGGTCTGGAATCTTGGACTCCTTGGGGAAGCTTGGAAGAAGGATGATGTATAAGGGTAGGACATGGACAAATGGCCACTGATCATTTTTAGCAGAGTATTTTTACTCATGTATTTTTAGCAGAGGCTATCCTTTTTTTAATCCCTTTCCCGCCCTTAGGTGTCACATGATTCCTCTGGGTAAGTTGATCATAGCCTCAATATTAGGAGTATCTCAGGCTTTATATAGGAAGACTCTCTGGGTTTATGTCTGAAATGTCCTCCACTGGCACATGTTTGAAAGTGAGCCTCTAGAGGAGGCCTGTGGCTAGCCTTGGCCCTGGCTGCTATCTTGCTTCTGGCCTGTTGTGATATGAATAGCCTGCCGAAGCTTACAGTGTATGAACTGAACCCCTGGCACTGTGCCTTCCCCACCATTATACACCAAACTCTCTGGTGATAGCCACAGCATACCCTTGTCTCTTCCGTTGTTTCTGCCAGATATTGTAACAGCAATGTGGAAGAAGCTGTCGTAACTGTCACGATTCTGCTGCAGGTACAGCCAAGTGCAGTTCTGGCAGCTGTGTTTGGCTAGCATTGCATTTTGATGCTCTATAAGTTACTTTGGTTTTGTTGCTGTGACAGAATACCTGGTGAGAGCATCTTAAGGGAGGAAACATTTGTTTCGCTTCCCAGTTTGAGAGTGCTGTCAATCATGGCAGGGAAGGCATGGCTGGCAGGAATAGGAATAGGTCACACTACATCTACATTCAGGAAGCAGAGAGAAACAGATACTGGGGAGGCTCTGCTAATTTTCTCCATTTCATTCAGTCTGCTATCCCAACCTAAGGGATAGCAACCCCCATTTAGGCTGACTTTCCCCTCTTTTGTTAATCACCCATAGGTATGTTTCCATAGGGATTCTAAATCCAGTCAAGTTGACAATGGAAATTAACCATTGCTAATGCAGTTTAGAGAATTAAAAATTCCAGGGTGAGTTGGACCTTGTGTAACCTCTGCCTCTGGAGGTGGTAATGGACACAGGAGTGGACACATGCAGCGTCCTGGTGGGAGTAAGACCTTCTGCATCTGCAAGACAGGAGAAAAAGTGTGAGGATGATTCTCCTATTCTTGAAACTGTAGGAAGGTCTGGGTGTGGTGAACCCAGTCTTAGGGTGTAATTTTTCTATCAGCCCCTGTCAGCGTGGGGCCACTTAAGGGTGGTGCTGCTCATAGACATCAGGCATAGCATGGTGGCCATGGATATCATGTCTCTTTCTGGCAGAGTACAACAAGTAGTTGAGGGGGTGAATTGTGCCTGGGGGAGACTATTCTTCTCATCCACAGAAGGTACCACATCTGCTTCTGGAGAAAAAGGAGTTGGCCTCAAGTGAGCATAGAGTAAGGGTGGGCGTAGGATCCGTGAAGCAGGATGCTGTCAGAAGAATGAGTCAAGGATTTTTACCAGTATTGGAGTGTAGCCAACCCTTCTCCCCCACTAATAGTCAGGACTAGACATATGCTGGTTCCCCATCACCATTTCTATTGGGTTCCCACTGGAACAGATGCAGAGGCTTCTCCTGTATCCCAGGCCTCAGTGGTATGGGTGTTGCTGGTGTAAAAGAAATAGGAAAGGGGAATGCCTGCTCTTAGTGAGACGACAGCCATGTACTTTCTAACGCAGTGGGATGTGTAAGATTTCTATAATGACAGATATAAGACCTGGATGGTGTGTGGCATTATTCACCTAGAGAAACAGAGGCCCAGAGAGATATAGAGACAGTCTGAGATTCTCCCACACCATAGCATCTGTATTTGAACCAGAAGTCAGTGCCTTTCCCACCATGTTGCATCAAGTACCTGGTGGGTCCTGCTTATATGCCATGTGACAAAATTAAGAGCTTAGAAATCCCAAGGGGCCATGTCTGCCCCCTTAGAACATGAGGAATCTTGATTTGTCAAGGGCAGTCTGTTTGTGGCATGTGGCAGAGGGACAATGGTATCTTGCAGAATGATCTCACCCTGGTTTCCCAGGGCAGCCTGTCCTGGGGTTCGGTTTCCTCTTTCTCCTCTATAGTCTGCTTAAGGTTATGCAGAAGATCTTCCTCCTAGATACAGAGCTGTGCTTTAGAGACCAGGAGATGGGCAGGACATTCGGTTTTGAAATTGCTGCATCCATCAATCCTCTCTCTTTCTCCCTCCCTCCCTCTCATTCCTTCCTCCCTCTCTCTCCTTTTTGATTTGAATTTGACTCTGAAGTGAAGGCTAGCTGCTGATACCCTCCCCTAAAGCCATAGCCAGGGATATCCCCCAGTTGACTGTGTTAAGAAAGGTCCCTTATTGGAAATATTCGTTTTGCATGTAGCAGGGCAGAATGCTTTAACTCAGCTCTGTATGTTCTTTTTGTCTTTATTTCTCAGCCTTGGCCAGTGCTGGGGAGGCTGAGGAAATGTGTGTTGCCTCACTGAGGCTGCTTCCCATGTCTGAGTTAGTGCTTTGTCTTAGAAGGGCCATCTAGGGGGCATCAGACAGCCAGGGTTCCAACCTCACCTCCTGCTTCCCTTGTGATCTGGCTATCTCATTCCCTTTTCTGATCCTTGGCTCCCTCAACTGGGAGGAGGGAAGACTGACTTGGGGTCACAGTAGCGGTTGGGTAGTCCACATTACCCCCCTGTTCCTGGGATGGAGGCACCACTAGGATGCAGTTGCATAGTTGGGGATGTGTGCCCTGCTGTACCAAGACAAAGTGTGCGTAGAACACACAACAGACTGTAGGAGGGACAGCAATACTTTTTGCACATGGCAGTAAAGAGGGGTAGAGGTCATTTCTGTACCGCCACTTTCTCCTTTTGATTGTTGACATCAGGGGACTGAGGTTCTAGGACAACTATGGCCGGTAATTCTTTCTTTGATGCTGAAACAGCTACATCTGCACTGTCCAAGATGGTAGCCGGTGGCTACTAACTACCGTGGCTGTTGAGCACTCAAAAATCAGCCTGGTGCAAAAGAAAACTGGTTTTATGTTCTATTTATTTTTATTTATTAATATGTAAATTTAAAGAGCCTCATGGAGCTATTGCTTATCATATTGGACTGTGCATCTCAAAGGAGTAGTTAAGCCACAGGTCAGAAGAAGGTTGAATCACCCTGAGGAAAACCATTAAGTTCCCTCATGTGGATTTCCCAAAAAACTCTATTTGTACCACATAGCATTAGTAGTATATGTAACTGGGCTCTTCTCTATAACACCTGAATTTTGTGATGCTATCGCCGGGAGGAAGTCATTGACTATCCTTAAATGTAGCAAGGGTGAGAAACACATTTCTCTTGTTAAGCTCTAACAGTATATTGTTCACCCTCACAGCACCCAGTAACTTAACTAACACTCTCTTTATGAGGATAAATGGAGACAATCTGATGGCGTTGGTGGGTAGGTGACTCCTGAAGTGCTGTATAAATGTGACAGGTATACTGGACAGTGTTGGCCATCCCTGCTGCCCATGAGGGTGTCCAGACAATGGTGTTTCCAGGCAGCAGGAAAGCATCGGTGTTTGTTACAAGAGAGAAAGAGGAGCACATGGGAGGCTTTGGAGGGAGGAAAGGGAAGGAAGAGAAAATGATATAATTATAATTTAATCTCAAAACTTAAAAGAAATAATTTTAAGAGGCAAAAATCATTTTTTCCTTCCTCCTGATGTATTCAACGCCTGTTGCAGCTGCCTCAATGGCTTCTGTCGCAGTGACTTTCTGTAGTCACACCAGACAGTGGCCCTGAATTCCCTTCCTTGATTGGCCACCAGCCACTTCAACGTGGACACACCAGGAACAGGGCCTGGGTGACACGGAAGGGCCCTTTGCTTTGCGGAGTGGAACAAAGGGTTGATGGAGATTTGCTATAAGCCGGGAAGCCTTATTCTATGTAACTGTGTTAGTCACCATACCAAAATGTCAGATGCTGGGTAATTTTTAAAGAAGTTTATTTAGCTCACAGGTTTTGAATGGTGCCAATTCTAACAAGAGGGCCCCTGGCTGCAGCACATCCCAGCCAACGGCACTGAGTCATGCACATGTGTAAGGGGGAAAGATCACGTGACAAGGAAGGAAACCGAAGAATGTTGAGAAGTCAGATTTGCTTCTTTACAACAGCCCAGGAGCACTGTGTTAATCCCTCTCAGGGCTGGCACCACCACTGACCTTGAATCTAATGCCATCTCTCAAAGGTGCCATCTTCTCTCAGTATTGCCTTACTGGGGACCAAGTTTCCACATGTAATCCTTGCACAGCAGAGTCATGGGAGCGGCTTCTCTCCTGGGCACTTTGCAACGTTGTTTTCTATATATAGTGCCCTATCTTTCCTCTGGATTTCTCCAGAAAGGGCTAGGAGAAGATAAAGTGTTAAGGCTGGGGAGCAGGTTGCCTGTTTGGACCTCACACTCACTGCCCCTGGTCTCTCTTTCAAGGCTGAACAGTCACAGCTCTGCTGTAGCTGTTTTAGCATTTTAAGGAAAGAGTATCTTGTTCTCCACAGATGTTTCCATCTGTCCATTTCACATCACTGTGAGAATGTAGTTAGCTTTATATCTCTTCTATTTCATGGTGCTTGACTCAGTTTCCACATCTCTGGACTAGTTGTGTGATAACACTCTTATTTCTGGAAATGTAATCCTAAACATCAATAACCCAGATTTTGTCCAAGGAGCAGAATGAGTTGGGAGTGGAACATGGTTTCCTCCTATGAGTTTTATAAGACCCAAGGCAGGGTGCTCCCATGCTGTGAGTGATGGAGGTACCTTGCAGCAGATCTTTTGGCAGCAGCCTGCCCTGAGTCTGATGAGCAGCTAACTCAGAATGAAGATAAAGCACCTTTGAGCTTTGATGGATGATGGGCAAAAGCCTCTCTTGAAATTGGTCTCTCAAAACAATATACAAACTAATACACAAATCAATGCAAAGTGTTTAAACTGCCAGGAAAACTCAGCCCATCTATCACAATAAGAGGAGCTGGAGGCCATGGAATTGGGCGATTGCTTGAGTCCCCAAGGGCCTAGGGAAGGAATGCTTGGTCTCCTGGTGCAGTTGCCTGATTCAGCAACTTCTTGAGCATGGACCCCAGTGTGATCCGAAATGGGAAGTGAGGAAGAGTGCCCACCTTTACCCATCACACTCCAGGGCTGTGTATAAACATCTGCATCTACTTTGCCTCTGTGTTCCTCACTGACTATTCAAAAGTAGGCCTAGACTTCGGGGATTCCCATGGAAACAGGATCCTAAGATTTAGATCTTGAACTGGTATTGATGCAAGGCTTAGTTAGGGTGAATAAGATCTTGGCAGCATGGGGACCTGTGATCTGCTGGTACTGTTTGATTCCCAGTAGCTTCTTCAATAAGAATTCAGACGTGCAATGCACCATAACCACCCTCTGTATTGGATTAAAGATACCCAGAGGAAAGCCTAGTCACCTTATTCTTTCTAGTTCTCCTTCTAGAAAGTCAGGTAAAGGGAAGCCACACATATGCAGACTTTGTTTTTTTACTGCTATTCCTCAGATAATAAGAAATATTTTCTTCCAAGATGGCTCCTCCTCAGTTGACACTCTAATTTCTATTTCTCCTCCTGTTTGGGAGGATTGATTTTTTTTTTTCTCAAATCTCAAAATAGTTACTTTGTCTGCCTTGGATCATGTCTTCTTCCCTTGAAATCAGACTCTTAGTTCTATTTCAAATACACACACACACACACACACACACACACACACACACACACTCTAGAAAGATGCCTGCCTTACCCTGACCCTTACTGCTGACCACAGATGAAGGAACTGGCTCTCCCTCTTACCAGCTGCACACTCAGGAGGACAGGCTTACTTTTCACCTAGGCAGCCCAGGACAGCTGACCCTATTGACAGGGGTGCAGGTGAACTGGCCCAGAAGAAAATGATCATGGGAAATCTGGTCTCACTTTTCATCTGCCATATGGTGGGTGGGGAGATGCCTTCCTCCTCCCACCCTTCATGTCTGTGGCAGGTAGGAGAGCTTGCCCTGCCTCTCAGTAGCTGCAGCACTCAGGAAAGTGACCCCTACACCTCACCTGGGCATCATAGTAGAGCAGCCCTGACGGTGCAGGTATGGAAGAGCCAACTGTGAGGGTGTGAAAGCAGGAGAAATGGCCCCTTCCTTTGCTCATTGCTGTCAGGGGTGAACTAGCTAGGGCAATGCACGAGAGCTCACCTTGGTGGTGAGGACAAGGAAGAGCTGGTGAGCTGACCAACCCAACAACTACCCAGGCCCAGAACCAGGGCTATGAGTTGGCCCAACATCCACCTCCTCTATGTTCTACTGGAGCACATGAAGAAGCCAGTCCTGCAGATCCAAAGCTGCAGAGTCTCCATGACACAAGGCAACAGCAGGATAACCAAGAGAGTCCAGTGAGGGCCCAGAATCAACAGTGTAGCAGAACCAAAGCCTCCAACCAGACCCATGATTCATTGCAATGAACACTTTCAAGACGTATGGACAAAAGGGTCTACTGCACGACTCACTGTGTCACATGACAGCTTCTATGACAAAATGTTTCCTTTTTTTTTCCTTCTTAAATTTTATTTTATTTTATTTTGGGGAGGGTTGCAAGAACAGAGAGTGGATATAAAGGGATGGGAAATGAATGAGACTGAGATACACAGTGTGAAAGACACAAAGAATAAATAGAAAGACAGTTAAAAACATTCTCAGAACTTAAATTCATACCACACCTCATAGGCTGCAAAGCCTTTTATCTGCATGGTTAGCAGTGGTATCTGTGTTTAACTGGAGACGAGCCAGAGACTCATAGAGACCAAACTGCCAGAAGGTAAAGCTTGGAAGCAAGGTGGAATTGCACAGTTGTTCCTCAGGGTCATAAACCAGAGACTATAAGACTGCTTAATGCCAAAATCTGTAGTGTCCAGGTTCCTGTGTAAAATGATGAAACACTTTCATAAACATGTATAAGCCTCTGGTGTGTGCATGCGTGTGTGTGTGTGTGTGTGTGTGTGTGTGTGTGTGTGAGAGAGAGAGAGAGAGAGAGAGAGAGAGAGAGAGAGAGAGAACATGCATATGTGTGTGCGTGTGGGTGTTTGAACACCCCTGTGTGCCCAGGCAGAGGCTAGAAGAGGAAGTCAAATGTCTCCCTCACTTTTTCTTCACCTTCTTATCTAGAGAGCAAGCTCTCACTGAATGCTCTCTCGAAATGCTCACCATTTTGGGAGGGCTGGCTAGCAAGTGCTTGTTTTTGTTGTTGTCTTTTGCCAGTGCTGAAGTTACAGACATGTGTAGACATGCTCGGCATTTTCTTCAATGTAGATTCAAACTCAGGTCCTCATTCTTGCAAAGGAAGCCCTGTTACATACCGAGCCACCTTTCCAGCTCACCTTCTGTACATTGTAATCATTCCTTGATCCCTTAGACTGTCTACAGCAGTAGAAACTATGTACATACTTGTTAAACTACACTATTGGGACTTTCTCAGTATCGTGGGGCATCTTTGCATAAGAAGAGCTGGTCACAAGTGTGTTGCATTCCTCTTGACAGAAGCTTGTGTCTGGAAAGGCCTTCACTCATGCCAACTTCCAAGGAAAGATTTGGAATGTCAAAATTTCCTTCTTTTTGGGGGTCACATAATGCTCCGTTGTGTGCATGTAACAGTCTTTGTGTCAGTGGAGGCCTGGAGTACCTCTTTACTTTGACAGTGTGAATACTTCTGCAATAAGTGTGAAGGCACAAGTATCTGAGACCCAGATTGCTCTTCCATTTGGGTATAGATCCAGAAATAGAATCTCATCATTATCTGGCAGTTTCAATTTTAGCTTAAACGTTTTTCTTATTGCATCTATCTATCTATCTATCTATCTATCTATCTATCTATCTATTTATTTATTTTTGTGTGCATACAGATGTGACTACACACCTTCTATGACATGTGTATGCAGAGGTCAGAGGACAATTTTCTCGAGTTCATTCTCTCCTTCCATAGGTGGGGGTTTCTGGCCATCAGACTTGGTGGCAGGTACCTTTTCCTACTAAGCCATCTCTAACCCTCTAGTTTTTAACTTACCATGGTGCCACAATACCATCTTCCATAGTATGTATACCACTTTGCCATTTCCAAAACTACTGCTGTGGGTTTATAATGACCACTTATAAGTTACAGGGCTACCATGTGAAGCAAAGATGCAGACTGGGTTATGGCCACATTGGGCTTATTGTTTAACCCTTACCTCTACCATTGAGCACTCTCCAGATGAGGGACTAGTGGAATCTGTCATCCGAATGTACAATTGCTTTAGTTCAGTTTCAGAACTGTGAATTTAAATGTTTAAAAAAAGACCTAAAACAAACTCTCACTGAAATGCCCATGTAAGAAATGATACACATTTTAAAGCAGCTTCCTGAGCTACAGCTGTTCACAGGGATGATTGTCTCACACCCTTTATTCATTTCCTTTTATTTATGGGAAATTTCAAAATGTCTCACCCTAAAAGAATTTGTTTCTGAGGATCACAGAACACTATTTAGGGCATTTGTTTCCTGCTATGTAAGATTACCTCAAAGTGAGAATTAATATTCCTAATTCATGGCTCCTGTACCAAGGTGTTGATGTAGTAACATTTACTGATACCCACTCTATGTGCTGGCTGGGTTTTGCCAGCTTGATACAAACTACATCACCCAAAAAGAAGAAGAAGAAGAAAGAAGAAGAAGAAGAAGAAGAAGAAGAAGAAGAAGAAGAAGAAGAAGAAGAAGAAGAAATCTTAGTTGAAAAATGTCTCTAATCAGAGTGGCCCGTGGTTTGTCTGTGAAGCATTTCCTTCGTTGCTAATTGATGGCAAAGAGCTTAGCCCACTTTGGGCAAAGCAACTCCTGGGAAAGTGGCCCTTGATTATATAAGAAAGGTAGCTGAGCAAGCAAGGGGAAGCAACCCACAAAGGAACATTCCTCTCTGGTTCCTGCTTCAGTTTCTGCCTCCAGATTCTTGGTTTGCCTTTCCTTGCTAATGAACTGTAGCCTGTAAGCCCTTTTGTCCCAAGATGCTTTTAGTCAGTGTTTTATCACAGCAACAGTGAAGCTAATTAGGACAGAAACTGGTACTAGTAGGTTGCTACTATGAAGGACCTGACCATGTCATTTCCTGGAGAATGGGGGAAGTGTTTGGAATTTTGGGCTGGAAGGGCCATTGAGTACTCAGAGCTTAATGGACTGTTGTGTGTGAATTTAGAGAATACAAATGTTGAGAGAATGCAGAGGAAGGAGACCTAGATTGTGAAGGTGCAAAGTGAAGCAAAGTGAAAACACTATTGAGGCTGTTTATGTGATATATTTAGATTAAGGGTCTCCAGGGGCTAACCTGTGCTTCACTGGGACAATCAGTGGGAATCAGCTGGAGCTGAAGAATCTGCCTGTGTCACTGAGGTAGAATCTGGGAAGTATTTTCTTATGATGAGTGCACAGAAGCAGTGGTTCAGTGGGGGGCCAATGCTACAGGTCAAGCTGGAGAGGTACAACTTGGAAAATGATGTATAAGAGTCTCTTATACGGTGCTGGCTTTGAAGACGACACAAAGGCATTATGGACAGGAGCTGAGGCTTGGCACCATGAGATTCCAGGAATGGGCATTGGTAAAGTGAAGCTTCATTTGCAGACCCTAGGACTGAAGGCATCATGGAGAAAATCTGAGGTATGGCATTGTGTGGGAGAGTTGGAGTGCCCATTGAGAGGTCAAGAGGTCATTGGTGAAGATGTGACTGAGTTTTGGTGGAGACCCCAACATATTTGAAATTCTGGGACAGTGGGATGTGTATCAAAGGACAGCAACGGAAGTGAAGAGGGCCGGCTTGAGCTTGTCAGGAAAGCTATGTGCTGAGGAAGATGTCGGAGTTAGAAAAGCAACGCTTCCCAGTCCCTTTGGAGCCCAGAAGATCACAAGTGAGTCCCAGATGCCATGGGGCTTTATTTATACTGCTGGAGTTTTGGGTTTGCTCTGATTTGATTGTGACTGTGCCCTGATTCTTCTCTCTTAGAATAGCAAATTATATAACTTGTTTTTTATTTTATAGGACCTCACAGTTCAGAGACCTTAGATTTTTAATAAGGACCGGGACTTCTAAAATATTGAGCTTTTAAAAGACTGGGGAAACTTTTAAAGTTGGATTGTGTTTTATAATGTAAGCTAAACATGAGCTGTTAAGGACAAGGCAGGTTATGGTTTAACATTGATTTGCTTGTGCATCAAATTGGCAAAGTGTGGGCCTATGATGATGGGTCTCGATTGTTAATTTGACACATCTGGAAATAGCCCCCTCCACCACTGGAGAATTACTTCCATCAGGTTGACCCAGAAATATGTCTATGGAAAATTATCCTGACTAATGATTTATGTGGGGGAGTCTAGCCCACCATGGGTGCCATCATCCCTAGGCAGGCGATCCTGGGATGTATAAGAAAGCTGACTGAGAATGAACAGAGGAAGCAAGCTAGTAGGTAGCATTTCTCTCTGGTGTCTGCTTCTTGCCTTAACCTCTCTTGGTGATGGACTACGTAATCTGCAAGCCAAATGAACCCTTTCCTCCCCAAGTTGTTTTTGGTTAACATCTTAACACATCAGCAGAGAAGCAAAGTAGGGTCTGCTCTGTTCTCTGGTAGCTGCCAAACAATAGCCATGTTTCTGCCTTTTGTTTACTAAGGGACTGGTAACTCACACACAATGAATCACCCCGATTCTTCTAAAGTACCAAATACCACCCACTGACGGTTTACTTTTATGAATGAAGTTTTATTGGGATGCGACTCCACTGCCATTGCATTTACATTATTGGCTGTGGCCATTTTGTGAATAGTAGTAGAGCAGAGCAGTTGCATTGTTCATATAACTCAAAATGCAGGTCCTGTTACATTTCTATCCCCTTTTTCTAAAAGAGAATCAGGCTCTGTGAAAGGCTAGACCTGTATATCCAAACCTCCAGCCTAAAGGGAATTCACATTCTGCCAGGGAAGGTAGTGGTGGAGAGGGTTAATTGTCAACAGAGTGACTCCAGGATGATGGGAGCTGGCTCTCTGGGCAGGTCTATGGGGAATTGTTCTGGTGAATGTAGCCTGTATGGGAAAACTCATCCTAACTGTGGATGGGGCCCTTCCCGAGGCAAGAACTGAATAACTAGAGAAAGCTGAGCACAAGTGCGCATGCCCTCACCGCTCTTTGTTTTCGGCTTGTGTGTGTAGTGTGCAGCTGCCCCAAGCTCCTGCTGCTGTGATGGACTGTACCTTGAATTGTGAACCAGAATAAACTCTTTCTCCCTTAAGTTGCTTTTATCCAGATATTTTCACTCAGATGAAGACCGAGAAAAGCATAGGACACAGGATTAGAGAAGGAAATTTGTGTTGGGGGACGGTTCTCAGAGCCCCTGGCCTGAGAGATTTCTGTACTCTTGTAAAGTCTATCAGGCCTCAGTGATTTTTATCAGCTCTTTCTGATAAAATAGCCTCTTAGCACAAATCACTCTCTATTTTTGCCATCCAGAACACCAGATAATATTCCAGGAAGGCTCTCCAGCTCCCATGACTTGCAGAGTGTTGGCGAATCAACACATCAAAGCCTAGACCAGAATCTAGCTTTTCCTCCTTCGTGTATTCAGAGCTGCTGGGTGTCCTGGCACCACCAGGGGAAGCAGGTGTGTGCAAAGAGGACAGCCGAACTGATGCAGAGAGAAAGTTGGTGAGAAGCCCAGGATCAAAGCCCCAGGGCGTGGACTCTGGCTCCTGATTGACAGCCGCTGGCAGCCTCCCAGCAGGAGTTCCGATGGCCTCCAACCCTTACCGGCTCTCTCTCCCTGCTGCAGTCAGGGGAGCTGCCAACCCTGGCCTTTCAGCCCTTGCACCTTTGAAATAGCTCTTTAAGTCCACCTTGAATTTCAGTAGTAAATTTTTAATAAAAATAGACTCAGTATAATCTTTAGTCTAACACTTTTACCAGTAACCTATTAAAGGCAAACAGAATGTTTGGCACATATAGTGGAATAACGTTTGTAGGTAGAATTCATAGTCGAATCCAAACACATTTTCAATGAGACCTTTTGGCTCAAGGTGATCGACAGAACACATATTTCCATCTCTGCCGCACGTGAGATGTCTGTTGAGGCAAAGAAATTAAGAATGTTCCCCACTGCAAGAAAGGTCAACACCTTTCTAGAAGATAAAATGAATTAAGTATTTTAATGTATGGCATAGCTAGGGGAAAAAAATAGAGTATCAATCCATCTCCAAAAAAGCAGCACCTGTAGCTCCTATAGCAACCAGACATCAGTTCACACTTCATGCAGGGGGATCAGAATCCCAGGGAAGAGACACAAGAAAAAGCAAATCCATTTCTTGGATTCTGTATAATGCAAAAGCGTCTACATCAGCTGCTTAGTCCCCCTATGAAAGGATACCAAGGATGTTAGGAATGAAAAGAGAACAGACCAAGATAACAGACTGATCAATCTCCTGAAACAAAATCAGGTCAGAAATTATATATATATAATTTATACACTTGATTCCAGGGTAGAATGTACTCAGAGCTGTTGTTCATGGCTGTGCATGCTGTAACTCCAGCACTGGGGAGCAGAGCCAGGCAGATCCCAAGAGCTTGCTGGCTGGTTAGTCAGCCTAGCAGAAGCAGTGAGCACGCAGCTCAGTGAGAGATCCCATCTCGAAGCAATAAGTCGGAGAGCAATAGAGAAAGACACTAGATACACTTCTCTGGCTCTGGCCTCCACACGTAATATAAGAGTACTTGGAAACTCACACACATATACCTTTCTCTATCTATCTATATGTTTGTATATATGTTATGTTATACATATTTATGCACACATGTATTTGTATAGTGTATACATATATATTGCATCTATGTAACAAAAATAAGTTGTAATGAATAAAAAGAGAGAGAAGAGAAAATTATCAGAGATGAAAAAAACATTTGATTACTAAATCAGTTCAGAACAAACTTAGATTATAAAATCAAGAGAATATTTTAGAATATTGAACAAAAACATATGGAGAAGAAAATATTGGCAAAAAGGTAAGAGACATGAGAACTTATCCTTGAGGACAAACAGGGGAAAAGAATCCTAGAAATTAAAAACAGCAAAAATAAAAGTTAAAAAAAAAACAGTAAAAGCAAGTTTTTCGAAGTTGAAAAAAAAATCCCTCAGTTTTAAGGGTCTAGAGGACCTTCCACAGTAAACAAAAGAATCAAGGGAGACAACATGACATTTGGTAGATTCTGGAGAACCAAGGATAATGTGAAGAGCTAAAGATCTCCCAAAGAGAAGGGATAAGGATATGCATCGTGGAGCTGCAGAAATGGACAGCTGAGAGGTTCAGAGCATACACTATTGTTGCTGAAGATTAGAGTATGATTGTAGTACTTACCTTGAGCAGCTCAAAACTGCCTGCAACTTGACCTCCAGGAGATCTAGTGCCCTCTTCTGGCCTCCACAGGCACCTGCACTTGTGTACACGTACTACTCTGCCCCATAAATATAAACAAAATAGATGCTAAAATATCAACAAAAAAATTAAACTGGCAATTGATTAACTGTAGCCCTTGGTGCTACAAAATAACTGAATAATGCTCTCAAAGTTCTCAAGAAAATAGGACTTGTCTTCATCACTGTCGTATGTTTGTAAGGAGACACCATGGCCAAGGCAACTCATATAAAGGAAAACATATTATTAGAGGCTTGTTTCAGAGGGTTAGTTCATTTCCATCATGACAGGAAGCATGGCAACGGTCAGGCAGACAGGTAGGCACAGGACTGAGAGCTTATGTCCTGACTTGTAAGAAGGCAGGCAGGCACTTGGCCTGACCTGGGCTTTTGTGCCTCCTCCAACAAGGGTCCATCTATACTAACATGGTCACACCTCCAATTCCTTCCTGGACAGTTCACCAATTGGGAACCAGACATTTAATTATATGAGCCTATGAGAATCATTCTTATTCAAACCACCACAAGACCTAATTTATTTTTTCTACCCAGCTCAATTGTCAATCAAACATCTAGACAAAATAATAAGGACATTTATTTTCATATAGATGTTTTTTCCCACTGTATGGTACTAGAGGTCAAGCCGTGGGCTATGCACATGGTAGGCCAGTGTTCCACTGCTGACCTGGTCACTCCATCTACCTTTTCTCAGGAAGTATTTCATGAAGTGTCCCAGAAGCACAGGGACATAGAGAGAGAGAGAGTTCAGGAAAACCCTTAAGGCAGTAAAACAAAAGGACAACCAACATGTTTAAAAAGTGATCTGCTGTGGAGAACATCTGGAGACAAAGAGAGCTTTCTCCTGAGAGAATGTGCGTGCGCGCATATATGTGTATGTGTGTGAATTGTGTGTATGAATGTGTGCGTGTGTGTATGTGTGAGATGAAAGTAGAGGGCAGAGAACAGACTTGGTGTTAGTCTCAGGACTTCTTATTTGCTGCTGTCCCCCCCCCCAGGCTAACTGGCTTGTGAGCAGTCTCCCCCTCCCATTGCACCATGGGAATTCTGGACTTATAAGTGTGTTACTGTGTCTGGTGCTACTTGGTTTCAGAGGACCTGAGCTTAGGGGTTCCCAATAAGCATTTTGCACTCTAAGCTATCTCTCCAGCCTCTGAAGGGAGCTCGTAGAGATGCTAATATCCTTAGGAGAAAGGGAAATCCCAGGAAAATAAACAATTACCCACTAGCCAAGCAAAGGGTATTTATAAATACCTAAAAATTAAAACCTGTGTGTCAAAGTCATTCAAACAGAAAGTAAAATGTTTTACGAGTCAAGCCTGCTGGGCTGTCTGAAAGAAAATCCATTGAAGTTTTTATGCTGAGACCATTCTTTTTTGAGTAGCCTGGGGACTGAACTCTCAGATGTGTTGAAGGGTACTGATTCATAGTCCTATGTGTTTGCAGTATGAGTAAGCAGTGTGGATATGTGATTATGTGAACACTAAGAAACAACCCAAAGCAGAGAGAGCAAGGCTATGAAGTCCTAGAGGATGAAGTGGGAGTCCCAGAATATACATGTTAACCGTGTTCATTTAACATGAAACTTTGCATGTAAGAAGGGAACAGGAAGGGAAGAGCATACAATTTCTCATCCTTTAAGAACATCAAAACACTGACCATAGGTGATGGACAATGAATGGGAGTAAAGAATGTTTGATGTTCTGAAAGTGCGTATACCCATCTGTAAAAGATAACATGAGACCACAGGCATTGATCTAGGTCTTAAAGTAGGACAGTTGGAGTTTAAATCCTTATATTTCATACAGAGGAGTCAATGGATATTGTTTAAAGTTGATAGACCTAGAAGTAGGGTTGTGAATGTGGTTTAGCTCCAACTAATAGCTGCCACCAGGATTAGTATAGATCCAGGAGTGGCCTGAGCTCCAAGATGGCTTTATGAACCCCTATGAAGGAGTGGTCCTTTAGCGAGCCTGCCTGGCCTTCCTATCTCCCCCATCTGAACTGATGCCCAGTTTCCCTGGTTCTGAGTATCTTATAGCAGCTGTGGGGTAGTAACTCTCAGTTCTCTTTGACTTTCTGGGTGCGGGCTCTGCTTTATAAGCACTGTCATGTGGTAGCTTCCAGTGGAGAACCAATGTGCTTTACAGTGAGAAGAGAGTGAACCAAAAGATAGTCTTCTGATTGGCACAGATTTAAAAGTCAACGAGAAGACTTGCTGATGTCCCAAGTCTATGTCATTCTCAAGTCACCAGGTGGAGGCATTTTACAGATTCTGTGCTTAGAGTTACATGGTAGAAACAAGAACAGATTTCACTTGAGGGCATGATGGATGGCCTTTCTTGGATGAGAAGAGGAAAACCATTTCTCTGGACTTGCAATTCATGACTTAAAAATGATTCACCTTTAAGGACTGACCTCAAAGATTCAATAAAATCCCCCCCGGTCCAAGGTGACTCATGAAAACCATCTTATAAGCATTCCAGAACAATGGGAAACAGTTTTAGAAGAAAACAACAGATTGCTTGAATGAAAATATTCATCATCAAGAAAGTCTAGTGCTGTTGTTAAGAAAACGACACAATGGAGCACAGAGTGTGGGGACTGGTGGACAGAAAGCAGGCTCACAAATGTGAAGATGTGCATGAAACAGGCTCTGGGGGCAGAGAGCCAGGTGACATCCCCATGGAAACTGAGTGGAAGTTGGTGGATGTGCCAGAGCTCTGTAATGCTCACATGGGCGATGGCCAGTTGGAGTCAAAGGAAAGGCAGCAACAGGAAGAACGGGAAGTCACCACGTCTTGCAGTCTGAGCTGGCCTGAAAAGGCTCATGAATGCTTAATGTGAGCTCAGCTGTTCTTCAGAAGACTTGAAGAAGAAAGCCAACTAAATAACTCCCAATATCACATGAAGAAAATCAAATGAATGAATTACTCCCAAGTGAACATCTTTGCCAACTGAAGCTCACACTGCAATGCTGGGATGGGAAAGTCTGGGCCAAAACTTGAGGTTCATCAAGGGTGAGCAATGCAACATCAGGGGAAATATTCCAAGGCAGTCCCTGCTCCACTACAGGGAGGCTGATCCATTAGCAAACAATTGCAAGCTGCATGTGTCAGAAAAGCAACAGAAAAAATGGCACAATGTGACCAAATATTGGAGAAAAAAGCCACCTCTTGTATCAAAATGAGATTGTCTTTTGCTCGAGAAAGCTAGGCCATCACTCTGTCAGGATGAGGCTGACCAAGTCAAAATAGGGAAAGTCTTAGCAAGAGATACAGGCTGTGGAGTATTTCAGGTTTCATCTTTCCCTTGTGACCCTTTGGTTCCTATGAGGCCCTGAAGCACAGGCTCTTCATTTCTTCCCTTGTTTCTTCAGCAATCACATTTCATAGCTACCTCACCTGGACCCGCACATTCACTTTGCACAGGAGTACTTCAAAGTTTGCTTGGTGATGGTCATCTTTTGAAAACTACAACTGTGAAAAAAAAAAAAAAAACCACTGAATTTGTATTATGGCACCAGCAGTAACTGGGTGCTGAGTATAGGTGATATGGAGGTGGAGCCACAGACCTTCTGTGTGGCTAAAAATCCAAGAGTGTGTTTTATAGACTTCCTGAGCACCCAGAGAGTCTGTGAATTGTGCTCCAGAATTTGCTTGTTGCCTTTCCAGGACCCTTTATCTCCCTGAAGAAGGAAGTTTTTCCTCATATCCCAGGCTTCTAGACAGAGTAGATTTCTCATGTGTACATCTCTTGACCAGCCTTGATTAAAAAATACCCTGAAAATTGCCAGAGATCTTTTTAATGCCCTGAGGGTCTAGTCTATGATGAGGCACAAAGTCTGCAGTAGTATTGAAGAAGGCCCCTATGAGGTGATGGGAAGGAAGGGTTTGGGTGTGCCTTTTTCACAGATGGGCATCCTGTTCTTCTAAGTTTGAATTTCTTTTCAGAGTCAAAAACAAAAATAAAACATTTTGCTCTGAAATAATTGTCTCAGTTGGGAACAGCTTGGTCCAAGCAATGAATTCAATTTTGTCATGTGTCTTGGGTCCTCAGACTGGCCCTTGGAGGGTTTTACTCCCTCTGGAGCCCCTCATGATCAAGGTATTGCTAGATACCCTATAAGTGCTCAAAAACAGTTTGTGAGATGAAAAGATAATTTGTGGGCTAGGGAAACAGCCCTGCAAAGTGCAAAGTTGGGACCCTGGGTTTAACTCCAAGAACTTATGTAAACCAACTGGGTGTAGTGGCGTGTAATCATTTCAGTGCTGGGGAGGCAGAGGCAGGTAGATTCCTGGGGCCGGCTGGCCAGCTAGCCTGGCCAAATTAGTGAGTTCTAGGTATAAGTGAGAGATACTGTCAAAAAAAAAAAAAAAAAAAAAACCAAGACAAACAAAGCACTGATATATAGATGGCTTCTTGAATAATGACATCTGAGGTTGACCTCTGGCTTCCTCACATGTGCACACATGTGTTCACCACTCCTATGGACGCATGCACACACATATCTGCAAAGTATTTTACATCATATACTGAAGTCACAGATGCCACAAAAAGTTCTAATAAACTTGTTTCTCCACTGAAAGTCTTAGTCCTGAGTAATGAATGGATATGATTGTGTTCAGATGAACATTTGCCAGGAGGATGCAGAAGTTTTAGCTCAACTCACTTTCCCCTGTGGACAAATCCATCCAAGGCCATTCAATGCAGAGGGACGCAACAACACTATACTTATACACAAAGGGGCAACATCTATTTTAACTGTCGATACCACTTCAACAAAATTAATTTCCTTTGGGAATTTTGTGTTTTGATGTTCCAATAAACTATCCACCATACACTAAAAAAAATTATTTTCTTTCCTTTCTCACTTTTTAATTTTTTCAGAATGCCACTAACTGATCAAAGGTTTTCTTGTATGCTGGCTTTCCTTTTGTTCTTTAGCCTCATCCCCACATTCCACATCACCTTGACTTTATTCTTCCTTCAGCCAGAGATGCACACTAACCTGCTAGCAAGGAAGATGGAGATGCAGATGGATCTGTAGCCAGATCTAAAGACTCTGCCACTCATGGCATCTGGTCCTGAGTTGTTACAGAGAAGGCTATGGTCTGGATGAAGCAGTGAGATACCAGGGTTTTGGGGAAACAGAGCCCAGCTGATCCCTTTCCTGACTGGAACCCAGATGTTGCGGCAGCTTGACATGTTTCTGTTCCTGTTCTCTTGCTCTGATCCTGCCCACAAAGCTGTAGAAAGACACGGCAGAACTTTTTGAAACAGGAAGACTTGTCTAGATTCTATCCTTATGGACCAGCAGAAAAGATCTACTGTAGTGGCCTTCTGTTTCCTTTCTTTTGCAAAATGAGACTTGCTGAGGCAGGCGCAGGGAGGGTCCTCTAGTTAATATTGTCACCCTCCAGGGTCTAGAATCACACAAAAGACAGTCTCTGGGCTGTTCCTGAAGGATTAGCTAGAGGAGGTTAATAGAGGTAGAAAGGTCCTCCATAACAGTGGGTAGTGCACTTCATGGATTACTGTTCTGAACTGAATAAAGAGGAGAGTGCAATAGCCTTCATGGCTGTCTTTTCCTGACTGTAGATGCAATGTCACCAGCTGCCTCCTGCTCCTGCTTCTGCTGCTGGGGGAGGGAGGGGCTTCCCACTCAGAGGAGAGCCTTTCTGACAGATGTTTTATGGGTCCTGTTGACTACATAGTGGGTACAGTAAAACACAGACACACGTGCTTTGGGCTAGAGAGCCCATCCATTCTGCTTAGCAGACATAGATTACTGGCCAGAAGTAGACATTTCTCTTCTTCATCACCTGATGAAGTAGAGAGGTTTTATTTTCTAAATGATATATTGAGCCAAATGAAATGATTATTATATCATTTCTATTGCCTGTCACCATTTACAGTGGGCTAGCATTATAAGAAAAAAGAATGCTTCCTCTGGAATGGAGCAGTGGTCTCTTCTCTCTCTCTCTCTCTCTCTCTCTCTCTCTCTCTCTCTCTCTCTCTCTTTCTCTGTGTGTGTGTGTATGAAGGTTTCTGACAGAGAAAGATGAAGAGTTTCATTAATATTAGCTGACTGGCCCTAACATCACATGACTCCAGGGCGCGCTTCCTTGGACTCTTCCCAGGGCGGCAACTGAAGCCTGATGATCTCACGGAATGCACTTAGAAGGAGTTTAAAGGAATTTTTCAAACTTAAAATATCTTCCTTAAAGATTAGGTGAGGGAGGGGAGAATTTATAGTGTGGAAAAATAGATATCTGGAGTTTGCCACAGTGTGAGAAGGCAGCTAGAAATGGAATAGCTTAATAGATTTTTTTTTTCAGGGGTTGGGGAACTCTTGATACCTCAAAGCACCTCAAAGAATGATTCTTAAATCATGGGAATCCTTTTTTTTTCTTTTCCTGGGCAAGTTACTAGTGGGTTAATGACCTTGAGTCAAATTTGGAATGTAGATCTGTTCCTTTTTCTGGTGACAGAGTGGGTAGATGGTGGAGTGGGACTCCAGTGCTGGACTGCCTTTAACCACTGTAATTCTGAAGATAGCATTGTCTCCACCTCAGTTGCCTCCTGAGATTCAAAGAGCCAAAAAATCAATTGGAGACTTCTGTGGCTTTGGAGGCTGTACCAGGGAATCCTTTTCTCTTGAGTGAATGGATTTCTTCCCAAAGCATGGCAACAGCAATCTTTCAAGGCCCTGAAACACTTCAGACCTAAAAGACAGACAGAAACACATGAGATTTGGGTATTTGAGAGTAAAACAGACATTTCTGAACCATCTTGGTTTTTTTCATTGTGAGAGCTAGATTGCCATCTTAGGGAAGCTGGGGTCTAGTGGAGTTGGGTGAGGCCTAATGTGGCATAGACCTCTCATCCTTGCTTCTGTCCAGACATCCTTTTAAGTTTAAAGGTTGAGAATTAGACTATGAATTTTAGAGGAACACACATCAACCTATAGCACTTCTGCTAATGTTTGTGAGACCACTTTCAGAGACCAAAGGGATGGAAAATACCTGGTCTGAGTTGTTCTTACCTACTATTCTCTCTCTCTCTCTCTCTCTCTCTCTCTCTCTCTCTCTCTCTCTCTCTCTCTCTCTCACACACACACACACACACACACACATGCACGAACATGTGCACACATACACTCATAGATATAAATGCTTTGCTATTTAATGCCCTTTAGAAAGACTTCTATCAAATGACAGAAACAAATAGAAAATAAATATTGTCAGAGTGTGAAAAAAGTAGAACTTTCTACACTGTTGGTAGAAATGTAAAAGCAGCTTCCTAGCTATGGACAATAGTATAGCAATCTTTTGAAAAACTGAACATAGCTTTATGATTGAGCAGTTTTACTTCTGAATGCATATTTGAAGTAATTAAGATCAGAGTGCATCTATGCTCATAGCAGCCATTTTTATAATAGCCAAAAGGTGGAAACAACCCCAGTATCTGCCCACAGATGGATGGATAAATTGTGGCACATCTGCAAAATGGAATATTATTCAGTCTTAAGAAGGAAGGACATTTTGACATATGCTACAACATGATTATATATTGAGGACATTATGTTCTTCAAAGTGAGCCAGCCAAACCATATGATTCTACCAACTAGAATAGTCATTCCAGACAGAAAGCAGGAGGAACGGGAAGCTGTTTAATAGATATAAACTTTCAAATGAAAGGAAGATAAGATGGGAAATGATAATGGCTATATAGTATCAATATATTTAAGGCCACTGAATTGTGAATCCAAAGCAGTTATTAAACCACTAGATGGTATGCATATATTAACACATTTTTTTAGAAAAATGTCTTTGGATTTCATCAACTTGTGCCTGTCCCTGGAATTTCATCCATGTGCTTTTCTCCTTTTCATACTGGCTTCTTGATTTACAAATGGGAATGAAGTGTCTCCTGCCTCCGGACACTGCGATTGCTGGACATCTAAGAGCAGGGAACATGCATAGTACATTGGAGGGCTGTGGTGGCAGGGACTTGATGTGAACTGGTAACAGAATGAGCCTAAAGCCAACAATGGAAGCAAGGTCTGAAGGCATTAGAACATATGATGCAATAAAAACCTATGCTGGAAAATGCAGGTGGCTTTGCTTTGAGCAAGGAGGAGCTAAATGTGGGGCACTCTTCACAGCCCGGGGCTTGTTGTGAGGCTGTTCCTCTTAGAGAAAGGAATCTCCCTCAATATGACCATGCCTTCAGAAGCCACAGGCAGCAGGAACCAGGCACTTATCTGACCATTGTATCCAAACAAGCCACTGTCTGTTCCCCATCCTTTTGATGGGATAAACAAGAAAAAAGCCAGATTTCAGGATAGGTTTGAATTTCAGGGTTGGTTTGCTCTGCTCTTTTGTATCAGATACCAAGAGAATACAAGCTCTTCCTGAGAATTTCTTTTCTAGAGTTTCTTTTAGACTCCTTTCTGGAATAGTTCCTTGGCACTCCAGAGTAGAGCTAGAGTCTGGCCTCAAGGAGCCAGGATCCAGTCAGGAGCTAAGGGATGATGTTACAGGACAGAGAGGTGAAGTCTAAAAAGTGTTCTTTGTGGCTAATGTACATACCCAACCTCAAGCCTGTCTGCCCAGAGGAAGCAATAACTTTTGTGGTTTGGCCTCTTGATTTTTTTGCTTTTGTTTTGGTTCATTCCATTCATAACTCTGCTAATGACAAGTTAGTGCCAAAGCCTGGAACCACTGCCTTTCTAAAAAGTGGTCAGTGCCTATTGAAGTTATATTTGTTAAGCCTGTCTGTCAAGGAGAAGGCTCCCTGGAGGAGTTTCAGGTCAGAGACTTCCTATGCTTTGGCCAGGGTTTGTCCCACAGTGGTCCCATGGAACATCATTAAAAGGTTGTAGATTCTAGCTGGAGCATCAGTAACATTGTCCTCAGAAGAAACTAGAGAGTTTCTGTGGAATCCAGTTAGGTCTTTTGAGATGGTTATTGAAGGATCTGCTGAACTCTGAACTGGTCTTTAGTGTTGTGTTTTGCCATCTGGTCTCTCCTTTTCACACATTGCCAGCACTATAAAGCCATCTGCCAGGAGATCCTCACCAGAGGCCAGTGCCAGGCCCTGATCCCTCCACAACTATGAGTTAGACTAACTTCTTTATAAGTACTTAGCTTTGGGTATTTTGTTATAGCAATGGAAAATTAGCAATAGCTTGCCCAGGGCCATCGGATTTGGTTGTAATTTTTTCCTACATAAAGTTAACTTTACTAACAGCTGGCCACATGCGCTTGCTGGGCTTATTGGTCTTATGAAGAGGCTGTAAGTGCTGATTTATCTACACACAGCTGCACTGTCTTTGGGCTGGATAGCAGGGAGCCATGGACAGGAGCCAATGGGAGTACACATAGGAGCATCAAGCAGAATCTTTGGACATTGCTCCAATTACTGAGTCTCAGACTACTGAGCAGAGAGCAACACCCACGGCGGAGTACTTGCTTCATGCTTGAGTTATCTAATGTGCTGCCACAGAATGACCTTCATGTATTTCTCAAAACAGTCCTTCCAAGTAGCTCTGACTAGTATCAATTTTACTGGTAAGTAAACTGAGGTACCAGATACTAACCTCATCATTAAAACCATTCCAGAGAGCATAAAAACTGCTACATTAGATAAAGCAGGGAAGTCAGGAGTGAGCATGTAGGTAAGGAAGAGAAGAGTGGTACCCTGTGAGGGGTAGTGTCAGCTCTGCATGGCTCTCAGAGTTTACCATACATAATTCCTGCGGTTTGTTTGTTTCTAAATTAATATTCATGCTCTTAATACTTAACCCCAAACCTAGCTCTATAAGCTTTTTTAAAAACCAATTCTTAATTTGTCAGTAACCAATTATATGTTTGTTTTAGAAGAAAGACAAATTTCTCATTGAAAACACTAAGCAAAAATAGAAAAGAAAGGTGTGGTTAAGTCTTCTAACTATTCCTTTGCCTAAACTATCGTGTGATGTCCAGAGCTGGGCAGACATTTTGTGCCCACGAAATAAAGCAACAGTTTCCTCTCAGGAAAGCATTACGTTTCTCCACTGCTATCAACAGCTACCCCATCTTCACTGCTATCTGAGGAAAATCAAACCCTATTTTTAAAATTACTGTTGAGTCAGATTTTCTATTAGTTGCAACTGAATGCGTTTCTTGTCTGTGTGGTGTCTTTTCAGAAATCACATGGAATGCAGAGGAGCCTTGTGATAGAGGGAACAGTTCTGAGTAAGAAACCTGAATGGACCAGTAAAAACAGAGATGAGAAGACAGACCTATTGAGAACCTAAGCGTAGAGACCCACACTCAGGGCCTAGAGACAAAGCTCACAGATACAACATCATCATTACAGGCTAGCAGGGGCAGGAAGAGGAAATGATCACTGACCTCCATCTATGGATGTTAGGGAGGAGTAGGGACCAAGCATTCCTGAGGCTGCCTTATTAGGAGAGGAAGTTATAAAAATAAATGTCATTCTCAGGAAGACTCACAGGCTTCTGGAAAAAGACGCATCACATTCTTCCTTAGGATGAGCAGCCTGACACTGACTTTCAATCTGGGATGAAAGTACCTGGCTGTTCTTCCCTCCTACCACACCAGTCCCAGGGATTGAACTCAGGTCTTCAGTCTTGGTGGCAGGAGCCTTGATGTGCCTGCCGAGTCATCTTCATAGCCTGTAGTCTCTTTCGTTCTGTCTCTTTTTTTCACATGTAGGTTTTTCTTCCTGATGATTGTAATTATGCATCATCTTTTATGGTGTCTCTCCCTTGGGCACAGAACTTGGGCAAAGTGTTTAAATTATAGGAGATCTGAGCTAGTAGGCAAGTGTTTTGTGGCTGGGGCTGAAATCTGAGAATAATACAGAGAATGTTCTTGATGGAATTTTAAATGAAAAGGTAAATTCAGGTGAAGACTAGGAGGCAGTCAAGAAAAGGTTGTGTTGTGTTTCCTCCAGAATCCAAATGTCCAGAGATGGATCTTCATGAGAGAAGGTTAGAGCCTCAGTGTTCATCTTTGTGGAGGAATTAGGTGTTCTTATAAAATCCTTTGAGGGGTTTTGAATATTAAAGATGTACATGGGCTGTATACTTGAATATCTGGTCCTTAGCTGGTGACACTGTGTTTGGGAGTAGGAGGCAAGGTGGATGGTGGGGGTGGATCTTTGAGGGTTCTAATCTGACTTCCTGCTTCCTAATTCATCAGTATGTAAACCGGTATGCACTAACCCCCCCTCCCCCGCCCTAGCTGCCACACCTTTCCCTTTACCATGATCCTCTGAACCATGATCCTCTGAACCATGATCCTCTGAACCACGATCCCTAATAAGCCACTTCCTAAAGTTGTTACTGCCTGTCATTTTTGTTGCAGTGATAAGAAAAATCACAACTAGCAAAGCCTAGCAACTCCCTTTTCAGTTGGGCCTTTGGCCATAGGAGAACCCAGCATTCCTCCCTCTGGAGGAGGCAGCAGCAAGGTACCATCTTGGAGAAAAGAGCAGCCCTCTCCAGACAGCAATGCCTGCTAGTTCCTGGGTCTTTTACCTCTCATCATGGGGTCCTGCAACAGCAGCATGGATGCACCAGGTCTTGTGACAGACAGGGCAACTTGCTTCTGCTTCTGGCTTTTCTTTCCTAGCATCTGAGAAAGCAAGCGTCTGCTCTCCCCTCCACAAGCTGTCAGGAGGTTCAGCATGCTGGCTGGCTGGCCAGGGGTGACTGTCTACATCTGGAGACAGAAGCCATTCTGCTGGGCAGATGCCTTGATTGCCACCTGGATAGGCAGACGTGGGTGGCCCCTTTTCAGTCACCCAGAGCCCCCAGAGGCTATGATGTTACTCAGAAAATGAACATATAAGTGGTTGTGCTGCCAGAACCTGTGCAGCATCTGCTTCAACTCCTTTCTCAGGAAACAGGTCCTCTCTGATAGCTAAACAGCAGTTTACCATGTGTTTCATGGATTCAGAACCAGAGCATGACCTAAGTCCCGGAGTCTATGTCCAGCAGAGGATACCATGCTGGCTTCTCTGCATTCCCAATTGTCTTTGTATTGATTTAACATTACTGTCTTCCTTCACCCCTGTCTTCCTTCCTGTTGTGGTCATCAATTGGACAGACTACAGCATCCTCTACGGAGCTTATGTCTGCAGGCTGCTGCCTCTACACCTTGACTCATGACTTGTCAACTGTTGACTTAGAAACATTTTGTAACTTCTCAGAGCATCAGATCCCTGTGCGTGTGAAGCTGGATATTAAGAGCGTTACTGAGCTGGATGTGGTAGTGGACACTTGTAATAATTGCACTTGGGAGTCAGGGGCAAGAGAATCCCAGTGAGTGCTGAACCAGCCTGGTTCCCACAAGTCTAGGCCAGCCAGAGCTACACAGGACCCTTCTTTGAACAAATACGCCTATAGCCTACGAGTGCTCACGAAATGCCTGTGTTTCCATGACCTGGGTTCACACTCAAAGGGAGTCTCTATTGGTCTGGTTTTCCATCCCTTTCAGTTTCAGGCAGTGTGCACTCAAGGGTTTGGCTTTCCTGCTTATCTACACTTCTGGTATAAAGGGCTCCTCTTAGTGCCTAAATTTAAAGGCTTCCCACAGATACTGCAAGCAAGGTCCAGAATGGATACAATGTAGTGTTTGGGTCACCTCGGGACTTTATCTGTAACTTTGCTTACATATGCTAATGAATGACAGAAATACATTTTCAGTAAAAGTAGGAGGCGGTAAGCAGGAGACCGGGCCAAGGAGATAACGGGTGTCAGCAGATGTGAGTGGGAGAGGAGATGGAGACCTTTCCCAAACACCCAGGGCAGTGGGAGGGAGAAGCCACGTTCTCCATCTGTCTCCACAGAGGGCCACATGTCCCTGCTCCCTGCCAAGCACCAGTTCAGGCAGATACAAACTGAATTTCCAGTGGGGTGAGCATAGTGAGTAAGCTTGCTCCTTTTAAGACTAAAACCTATAGGGAATAAAGTAGACTGCCACAGTTCAAGTTCTGAAAGCCTCGGACTGGCCAAAGTCTTAGTCTCTGGATCTCCTTCTCTTTGCATACCGGTGGCTTTATCAGGGAGGGAGGGAGGGAGGGAGGGAGGGAGGGAGGGAGAGCATGCATGCACATGGAGCAAGAATAGGAAGAGTCTGGAATGCTGGCATGCTTGCTGTAATCCCAGTGCATTGGTTACTTTTCTTGTGACAAAATATCTGACCAAAGCGACTGAAAGTTAATTTGGCCTCCAAGTTCAAGGTTACAGTCCATCATGGCAGGAATGTAGTGGTGGCAGCAGCCAGAAGCAGCTAGACACATTGTACCCATAGTCAGAAAGC
>PVIH01000088.1:99103-139819 GCA_004025045.1 Sigmodon hispidus
TTTTTTTTTTTTTTTTTTTTTTTTTTTTTTTTTTTTTTTTTTTTTTTTTTTTTTTCTCACATTGATTCTAGACTCTGCAACTTGACAGTCAGTATTAACTATGACGCCCTTGAGAGGCTGAGGCAGGAATATTGCAAATCTAAGACCTGCTTGGGCCTTAGGGAAAGAATAGGAAGAGGACCTGGCATGGCTACTTTCTGGTCCTCTGCCACTCAGCATCATGACTTTACCCCAAAGCACGGCTTCTCATGCTCTTACTTCCTTCTTACATGGCCCTCCCTCCTTCCCTTGGGGATTAAAGAAAAAGGTTATTGAAATAAATGTCCCAGGAAAGGTTTCAGCAGACATTGAGTTCTGTTCAGTTCTTGAGTATTGGGAGAATTTTTTTCATCAAGCCCAGAGACATTAAAAGGGCTTTGTAGTAAGAGTTTCTGGCCTAGCTTAGCACCAAGGTCCAGACCAGCAGTCTCAAATAATCACATAAAGGTATATATTTATTACATGCTGTTTGGCCTATGACTCAAGCATATTACTTTACCCATTTCTAATAATCTGTCTTGCCATGTGGCTCGTGCTTTACCTGTACTCCATTACATGTTGCTTCTTGGGTGGCTGGATCACTTCTCCGAATAATTTTGCCTTTCTTTCCCTTTATCTATGATTGGATTTCCTCCCTGACTATAAGCTGGCCTGCCATAGGCCAAACAGTTCCTTTATTATTCAATGATCATTCACAGTGTATAAAAAGACATCCTACATCAAGGCTCCCTCCCCTCTACTCAGTGGTCAGCCCCAGCCTGCGTCTTGCTGAGTATTTGAGGAGGGTTAGCTCAGATATTTCTCTTCCTCTGCTTCGCTCCCCAATTCTCTGTACCACTAAAAGCTGGACTTGAGGCTGAAGCCTCGACTGGGCCCCAGAGCTGGGCAGCTTTCGTCTGCAGCTGAGCTCTGGGGGTGGAAGTCTGGCCAAGGAGAGCTGAATCCATTTCTGTGGAGAATAAGTTTCCTTCTAGCATGGAGGAGCTCCAAGCCATGAACAATGAAGTGTGACAGACACATCCTGCTGATCACCACCCTAAGCACCATGCATGCAGATGCCTCAAGGACTGCATTTCAGAGAAGGGTCCCAGAATAAGGCAGAGAATGCTGGAGGGAGGGAGCTGATTATTCTTCTCACAATTTAGGAACCTGATCTGCCAGCTGGAGGCAGAACCAACCTGTTCTCCTGCCACCAGCAGCGTTTTATTTGTTTTCTGACAAACTGTCTTCTTTAGAGTAACAAGCCTCAAACACAGCACTTTGTCTCTTTAAATTCTCCTCTATTGTGTATCAATAATTATTTACCTTTTTATACAATTGTAATCACTGTGTACATAGTATTTCCCCACTTAGCATGATTTAGATTGTGTGTTTCCTGTGCACTGACATTATTTTGTGTCTTGTCATTTAGGTAGCTGTATGTTGCTCATTAAATGTATCCCTTTTAATTGGGTTTTTCAAGTGGTTCCCTCATTGCTGGACATTTTGGCTGTCTCCAACTTTTCACCATTATAAATAGAACTGGCCACAGCAACTTGAGATGGAACAATGATGATAAAGAGCTGAAATGCTGCTGACTTGATTTTCACTGGCAACCAAATTTAGAGGGTCTCAATATTGTTCCTCCCCAGAGCTGGAGTAAACAGCTGCCTTGAAGGGTGGCTGCATGATTTATAGGAAACAAGCTGTGTTCAGCCGGTTTGTCAGTATCCCCACTGCATTAAGGATACGCTTGTTAATTATCTGTGGTTAATATGATAATTTAGGGAAAACAACACCTATTAGGAGTTCTTCATTAGGCAAAAGGCTTTTCATTTTTGAGCAAACAAAGGCTCCCAAATTAATGCTATTCACCTCTGATCTGTGACTGGGCAGGGAGAACAAAAAATGAATGCTACTTAATTTGATTTTCTTACAACACCTGGTTGTTGTGAGTAACAAAAGCTTCCCTTTTGGAACACTCTCCTAGACCCAGCCACTGCGTCTGTAGTTGCCACCTTCCAAAGCCACTTAACTAAGCATTGTGGGACCAATCAGATTTACAGGTGTCACCAGGAACCTTTGCTGCATCAGCTGAGTTGAGAAACTTCTGTCTTCCAACCTTAGGAAATGGTGTTATTTTCCAGGGTAAGAAATAGGGGTCCAACAATGGTGAGGGGTTCCTACAGACAGGTGGAGAGGATCAGCAAAGGGACCTAGGTCTTTTACCCCTTTCTCTGGCATCCCTTCTGTTGCCATTACCTAGGGTAGAGCCATCAGACAAGAACCAAGACGTAGGAGACTCACATTGATGTAGAAACATTAAACTTATTTCAGTTCTCCTGAGGAAGGATGTGTGGGCAAAGAGAAAAAGAGAGTCACTGGATGTCATGTTGGAAGACCCAAGGAGGAACAGACCATCGGCATCCAACCGTATCATCTTATTTCAATAAGTATCGAATATAACTCATGGACCACATTCAATCACTACTCCCGGGTGTCTCCGAGTCACCCTCCAATGCCCTCTTTCATATTTCATTTTGGCTTCGACAGTGCAAACTCCATCAAAACCATAAAGAATAATTTTTACATTGAGGTCATCTGCTGAGCCAGCATCTGCTGCACAGCCTCCCAATTGTCCTGTTTGGGGACAGGCAGCGTCATAGGCTAAGTGGAGAATGGAGAAGGGTCTCAATGGAGTGACAATCCCATTCAGAGTCACGTAGAATTCAGTTCACAGTGAAAGATTTAAGTTTAGATGCCCTTTTCATATTTTCTTCTCCTCCTTGCCTTTACCCCCCACAATGACTTGGCTCCCTGTGCGAGAGGGAGAACAGGACAGCACATGTCACAAAAGAAACTGGAACAGAAGCAACAGAGGGTGCCAGGAGGCACAGCCCACTAGCACTTGAACTCACGTGTGTGGGATGTCATGTTGATGGTGGCTGTGGTCTCTGAGGAAAACAGAATAGTACTCTTCATAAATCAATCTCCATTTATGTCTTGAGTGTGGAGCTGTTTAGGGAGGCCTTGATGACGTTAGAAGAGAGATGGATTGGTCTTTGTTTCAAGCCTCTACTGCTACATAACTGAATAAAGCCACAGACAGCCACATAACTTCGTTCAGGGCCCCTTTTTGCAGTAGGGGTGACTGTCGTGTACTTGGGCTATGTCCTTGCAGACTGGAAAGATCAGATTAGATGAACAGGAAGCATTTCAATTTATTTATATTTTATTAATGTATTGAAACAGGGCCTCACTATGCAGTCCAAGATGGTCTTGAACTTGTGACGCTCTTGTCTCTGCTTCCCAGGAGCTAAGTGTGGGAATTCCAGGCACACAACATCATGCCTGGCCAAACAGTTCTATTTCAACCTTGTGGCTTCCTCTTCTTTCCTGACAGTTTGCTTTCTACTAGTTCATGTAATCTCTGCAGGGTTTTTCAAAGTGTGGTCCGGGCACTGACTGCGTCACAGCAGACAAGGATTGCTATGCATATATATGGACTTCCAGACCCTACCAAAGGCCTATGGAAATGAAAACTGATATCCAAGAGCTCAGAAATCTGCTCTTTTAACCCCATCATGGATAGCTCTTGTCCTGCAGCTCTTGGAGGTCTTCCAGTGTATCCACTCATTTTTTTTTTTTTTTCTTTTGAGGACTTGAGAAGGATGTGTGTGGTGGTTGTAAATGAACTAACTAAAAACTTTTGGGTCAAGACTGGTGCCCCTCAAGAGGCTTTTAGCTGTGTGTTTTGAAGCTCCTTGACATAGTGGCAAGTATACCATGGTCCTCTGCTGAGACCACAGCAACCCACCCACAGTTCTGACTATTAGCTCCTGGACTGTCCTTCTAGTCAACAAGTTTGTCTCTTTCTGGTGTGACCTGTGGCTTTATGAGCCCTTTCATAGGGTTAGAGCCTCTCTCCCCAAAATACAGGGGTGGATAAAGTTTCTCCTTTGTAATTGGGGGGCTGGCCCTAGTGCATACCTTGTTGGAATTGCATTTGTAAGAAGGACATTTATTTTCAGACATCAGCAGCAAGAAGGGGTCTAGGCATGCTGGGGGTGCTTGAGGGTCACCAGCAGTGCCTTGTATGCCGTCTAGACTCAGGCCTGGGTCTGGCGTGAGCATTTCTGTATGGAAAGAACATGGGGAAATGTAGCATGGACACTGTGTTCTTGGCTGACACTCAAGCTCACGAGAGCCTATCAAAGAGGAAAGGTTCAGCAGGTGGGAGGAAGGAGGCTACCATTCCATCCAGGCTGGTGATAAAAAGAATTGGTTATCCACCAGATGAGTTAAGCCAGGACCCCGTTCTTCTAGAAAGTTTAGGGCCACCCTGGCCTTCGGCTGCACTCCAGGCTCACACAGGAAGCAGTTCTGACTGTAAATCTAAGTCACCAGCCCCACTGTTTCGCCTCCACCTCCGGTGACAGGCAGTGAGTGGCATATTTCAAGGCTGCCCTGTGCAGGGCAGCCAAAGGAGGGCTGATTTCACACTTCACTTAGCTCATCTCTGTCCATGGTCCTGCACCCCATTGCTCTTTCATTCACAGCTCCCTTTGTTCACCCTTGACTGATTCGGCTCTTACCTAATTCTGAAATCTATTTTTCCTCTCCCCAACCCCGATTTACCGCTGAATTGTGTCAGTGTTACTGTCGACTTTTATATTTCTTTTACAATTCAGCCTTTTCTTCCCCTATTATTGCCTTTCAGACTTGTGAATGGCAGTGATTGCGAGGTCCATGCCTTCCCTGTCTCAGGTCCACATCTAAGAGGCAGTGTGACCTGGTCTAGGCACTTTACTTCCCCCCCCTTTGGCTTTTATTTATTTATTTTTATCTTGTCTATAAAATTGGATAGTCTTAGCTCATCACATCTGTACTCCTTTTTAGCATTCCCCCCACCTCTTCAGAGATAGGATCTCATGTAGCTCAGGCTGGTCTTGAACTCATTAAGTAGATGAGGATGACCTTGAACTTCTGATCCTTCTGCCTCTATCTTCCAAGAGCTGGGATTATGAGTGTACACCAAGATGTGATTTAAGTGGTGCTGGGGATCAAATCCAGGGCTCTGTGCATACTATAGAAGCATTCTACCAACTGAGCAATACTCCCAGTTACCTTTCAGCTTTAACTTTTTGTGAGGACAGTGCTATTAATTTGCTTTGAAGGACCATAATAGAATACCCTAGGTAATTAACTCCTAAGAGATCACAGTGTAAGAGCGGGCAGGCCCTTTGCTTTGGGCCTGTGGTGGGTGTGAGACAGCAATGATGGAGCACATGGTAGAGCATACTGCCTGTGCATAACTAGGAAGTGAGCAAGAGAAGAAACAAGGTACTTAGCCACCACCATCTTCTCCAAGGACACCCCCCCCCCTGCAATGATCTAACAATGCCCCACTATGCCCTGCTTAACACATGGACCTTTGGCAGTATTTAACATGCAAAGGATAAAAACAGTCAACTTATAAATCTCTGCACAAAAAACCCCACTTTAATCTAATTTTGCTTTTCATTATAATATGCCCATGGGTGTTAATCATGCCAGGTCAGTGCATGCTTTGGAGATATAAAATACTGGCCTAAATTCAAGGTGAGGCTGAGATTAACAATGACCCAAAGCCGCAAATATGAATGTTTCATGATTATTCTTTGTTGTCCAAATGTATACCTCCCCTTTACTTTGCTTTACAAAGTATTTTAATCTTTCTGTCAAGTCTCTTTGGTACGGAGTGGGACTGGAACTCATACCCACTTAGACAGCAGTGAGGTATGATTGGCCCTGTGCTCTTGGATGGATGGACTTGTTCTCAGACCCTTGTTGGCCACTTGGGTGCTTGTGAGCAAATTAGAAAAGAGACTTTTCTGAATTGAATGTACCTTTTATTTACAGCTTTACAAGTCTATTTGGTAGTGCTGAGAAAAGGGGGTTCTGTTTAGATAAAGGGCCTATTACCCTTTGTCACTTGTCTGAGATAGCTGAGTTCTCCTACTGCCCAGGGGCTTTACTCATGAGACCCCTCCAATGGCTTCGTGTATCACAAGGTCATTTTACTGTGGAAACTTCCGGTTTGGGCCTACACTGGTGTTTGCTTCCCTGGGTCTTAGCCACATTTATACACTGTTTTAGAAATGAATAGAGTACAAAAAAATACATCTATGAACTATACTCTGAATTCTGCCAGCTCTCTCAGCTGGGGCTGTGCATGGGAACGCTATGCTAATTTATTTGATTCTTTTTTTTTTCTTTTCATTTTTTAAGAAGTTTTTTTTTTCATATTTACTACTGTTCCTCCTCTCAGTCCCTCCCTCAGCCTCCCTCCACTTCATCCCCCCCATCCATTCCCCAAGGAGAGCAAGGAATCCCAAGGTGGGTCAGTTCAGTCTTGCATATCCAGTTGAGGAAGGTCCAACTCTCTCATTCCAGTATCAAGGCTGTGTTAGGTCTTCCTCTGTAGGGAATGGACTCTGAGATATCAGTTCATGCACAGGAACATAGTCTGATCCTACTGCAAGAGGCTCCACAAACTGCCCACACCATTTGACAGTTGACTACCTTTGGAGGGTTTAGTTCCTTTCCCTGAAGGCTCCTCAGTAGTTGTTTCTGATTCAGTAAGCTCCCAATAGCTCTAGTCAGCCATTTCTGTGGGTCTCCTCTTCATGATCCTCATCCCTTTGCTCATATACACACTCTCCTTCCTCCCTCCCTCCCTCCCTCCCTCCCTCTCTCTCTCTGTCTCTCTGAACCAGGAGCTCAACCTGTTGCTTAGTTATGGATCTCTGCTTCTGCCTCTATCCATTGCCAGAGGAAGGTTCTATAATGATGCTTAGGGTGCTCATTCATTTGATTATAGGGAAAATTCTATTTAGGCACCCCCTCTACTATTACTTGGAGTCCTAGCCAAGGACATCTTGTAGGTTTTTGGAGGTCTCCTTAGCACCAGGTTTCTCTCTAACGCCACACTGGCTCCCTTTAATCACAAAGGCTTGCTTTTTCAGTTAGCCTCTTCCTATTAGGATGGTCTTTTCCTCTTAAAACCCCACATTCTCTGAATGGCTACCAAAGGGCAGAATCTGTAAATGTTTGGAAGAAAGAGACTAGACAGACTTGGCTTTAAGGGAAACACCCAAGAGCCCATCAAAGCCAGCAGCAGCCGTCTTCTATCTATCTTCTTGTGGGTCCCTCCTTCGCCTCCCTAGCTCTAGTATGGCTCTTGAGAACTCTGTGTGTGTGTGTGTGTGTGTGTGTGTGAAATCTTACTTTCAGAGAATGTAGATAATGTGCTGAACAGTGACCTTTCGGGTGTCTGGCTGACCGCTTTCAGTCCTGAGAGGTTTTCTGACCGACAACAGAGGATATGAACGATTAAGAGGTTGTTTACCGGAAGAAGTCTTGCCGTCTCTGGCACCCGCTAGCACTTTCTTTCCTTCATTGCTCTCTTCTCTCCACAAACCACTTGCAAGTGTCTTTGGCTGGAGAATGGGATGAAAAGACCTCTGTGGAGGCACAAAGAAAAGGGGTCCAGGGAGGGTGAGTCACGACCACACCCTTCCTCCGTTCTCACCCTTGCTCCGGAGACTTGAAACAACCTGGTCCCAGGCGAATGAATCTTCTTCAAGTAACCTACAGATGTGACCATCTCTACCCTAGATAGTTAACTTCAGGAAGAAAATGGTTCGGTTAGAATACCTGAGGCGGCGGATGTTGGTGGGCAAGATAGTTGTTGCTTGAAATATGTTATAGTGGTTTACACCATGAGAACTGGCAAAAACTATGAATTATGTGTGGGGGGGGGAGGGGAGAGACAGAGACAGAGATGGAGAGAGCAGATATATTTGTCTGTGGATGCATGCATGGAGGTTAAAGATCAACTTAAAGTAACTATTATTCTCCAGCATCTTTTTTTTTTTTCTTTTGATGAGGTGTTTCAATGAACCTGATAAGAACAGGTGGCCTGGCTGGCAGTGCTAAATGATCAGATCTGCCTGTCTGCCACCCACTCCCCCCCAGCTCTTTATATGGTGAGATTTGAACCCAGGTCCTCATTCTTGCATAGCACACATATTTCCACTGATCAATCTTCTGGATGTGGAATCTTTATTTTTTTATTTAATTTACTAAGAGCACCATTCATATCCGGGCTTGCCAACCAGATCAATGAAATTGAATCCATGTGTATGTACTAAAATGTGATGGCTTTTAGGGCTACAAGGGTAGTTTTAATTTTTAGCCAAACTTGGACTTGTGGACACTTTGTAAGCTGACTCCTCATTGCATACAGCAGGAGGTAGAATCAAAGGTGAAAGATGCTCCCCCATCCCCTCTTTCAGCTTCCAGAGTAATTTCCAGCCTTTAGGAAAAGCACACTTTCTTCCTCAAAGGAAAAGAATGTACAGTTGGTAGCCTCAACTCTGTACCACTCTGTCCTCTTGGGCTCAGAGTCTTTTATCTGACCTTCCTTGTTCGCTGTCAAGCAGTGCTTCCTAGGAGTTGAGAACTCACATGTGGCTTTTGAACCCTTAGGTCTCTGTAGGAAACAAGAACCATCCCCAACTCCCATGCAGAGGAGCAGCAAATCATTTACTTGGTTCAAGTTGGGGCTTGGGTTTTCACTGCCCCAAACATGCTGGTCCTTCTGGCCTGGGGAAGTCCCTCATCCCTGCACCAAAGTGTGAGCAGAGAAGGCAATGGCCGACCTCCTAGGATGGGATGAGTAATGATAATACTTTACAAAGTGCTTTCACAAGCATGATCTCATATGGGTTGATGACCCAGGGGCTCCTGAATGGAAAAAGGAGTGGGGGGCTTGGGAATTCAAATTGCATCTCCATTGTCTTGGGAAACCCTTTCCGGCAAATAGGAGTCAGCAAATCCCCACCTTCCCATCCCTTCTTCTCAGGCCAGGAGCATTTAGAACTAATTGAATCACCAGCTCAGCTAATGCAGCCTCCATTAAGACCTCAAGGTCCCCTGGGAGAAGCCATTGAAGATAAGTAGAGAGAGCCACACCCAGCCCAGCATCATCCCAGCCCCCACTGCCTTAGCCTTAGTGCCCCATGGACCTGCCTGCCTGACCCTGCCTGATATGTGGTGGGAGGAGCTGAGGGCAGGGATAATTTATGTACTCCATTTGTGCTAGGTTCTTATCCCAAGGAAAAAAAATATATCATCTTTTTTGATTTATTGATAGATGTTCATATATAATAGGCGGTATGGGCTTCTTAATTTTGTTTTGGAATACACTCTTCCTCTTTTGGGGAAATTAAATGATAAACTAAATAGCTGACTGCCCAAAGGTCATGGGGTGGGCGGGGTGAGGAGCTGGAAAGGTAGCAACAAAACTCTGACTTTTTTTAAAAAAAAAAAAAACTCATACATCAGCAACTTTTCTGTCTGAGGCAGGATGTGGGTTGGCTTTACTTACTGAAGTATGTTTGCAGTTTAGATGGCAAGAGGTTAGGAGAGGGAAAGAATTGCAGTGAGCCAGACCAACAAGGTTCTGGGAGCCATTGGCTGATGATCAGGGTTAGTGTGGAAATGCTTAATTCCAATATATAGAATAAATGACCAGAGGGACCTGGGTAACTTGGGATGAATGTGTTTTTTCTTCCACCTGAAGTAGGATGAGCAGCGAATGCCATCCGGTGTATGTGCTGTAGTTCTGTGATGGCTGAGCTCTTGCCCAGTCTTCCAGGGCTCTCATTTAAATCTGAAGCCTTTTCATCTTCCGGTCACCATGACTACATTAGTCTGTATGTACCGCACACGGCAGTGCCCCGACTCTCTTCTCCCATCGCCCATGCAGCTGTGTGCCAAGGGAGGAAAATGTGTCCGACTTGTCCTGCATCATCTCCCTTTGCCCTCTCCCTTCCGTCTCCACTATATGGATTTCCTAGGGGATGATAGAGCTGGCAGAGGTTTGATCTTTCCTTAATAAAAAGAAAACAGCAATTTGCATCTTATACCACAAAATCTCCTCATGAGAAAGATCAGAGAAAACAGAAACAACAACCAAAATAAAAATATTATCTGACACCTTTAGGAACAGATACTGCTAATATTTTGGTGAATTTCTTGTCAACTTTTTAACTACACAGGCACACACACACACACACACTCAATACTACACTACACACACTTATATGTACATATATATCTGCATTAGAGTACAGCTTCCTTTATTCAAGGTGCTTTAGATTTCAGAGTAGTTTTGGCTTTGGGACACAGCCATGTATTATGTGATGTTTTGGCCACCAATAGAAAGGTCATCCCAGAGATTAGAGTGCAATTGAAAAGTCAGCTAGTGATGTCATAGTCGTCTGTGATTGTGTAAGGACACTCTGTGACCCTTTGCATCACTGAAATTATCAAAAGACACACTTCTTATAACATGACCCTGAATTTATTAAATGATGCATGATGCTGTCTGTGTGTTTTGCTACTGGAGCATTCTCTAATCCCAAATCCCAAATGCTCTAAAGGCCTGGACTTTCTGAGCGTGAGTCATATTAGCATTCAGAAAGTTTCAGATTTAGGCACTTTTGGATTGTGAATACCCAACTGGTACATATATCTCTATATGAAGTGTGTGTGTGTGTGTGTGTGTGTGTGTGTGTGTGTGTGTGTGAGAGAGAGAGAGAGAGAGAGAGAGAGAGAGAGAGAGAGAGAGAGAGAGAGTTAACAAAACAAAAATAACTGGATGGTAGTGGCACATGCCTTTAATCCCAGAACTTGGGAGGCAGAGGCTGGTGAAACTCTGAGTTTGAGACCAGCCTGGTCTACATAATGAGCTCCAGCCAGGGCTACACAGAGAAACCCTGTCTTGAAAAGCAAACAAAACAAAACAACAAAAATGAAGTGAAACCTTGGCTGTGACTCTTCAAAGAGAACAGAGCAAGGCAGGAAGGAAGGGAGAAAGACACTGAGTTCTCGCTTGGTTCTCTTCATGGCCACAACCAGTGGTTTTGTTTTTTTGTTTTGAGTCAGCTGATAATCCAGCTCTCAGAGATGTTGGGAGGAGGGTGTGGGGTGCCAGCAGCCTCGGTGAACATGGGCAGATTTTGTATCCTCGAGAACCACTGTATTTGTGGGTAGCCCCGCTGGATCTATTATCCCAAGTCAGACACACACACAGTCTGAGTGTCCACATCTGTAAAATGAGACTAATAATAACACACCTAGAGTGTTTACATTTGTACCTGCAGGCAGAGCCTTATTCCAGGAGCAAGGGCAGGGATTTCTTTGGAATGTTGTCCCAGGAGGAGATAGAGCAGAGAAGCAGGTCATGAAGTCTCTGTACTTGTTGGGGCTCCTTGGGCAGAGTGGAAAGATCTGCCCAGATATTCAGACATTGGAATGTGATCTTCCCTGTGCTTTGGGGTGTTACTCACCTGCAGCCAAGACCCACAATGATTGGGAGGTGCTTGGGACAGAGGGTGATGAGCTAGCCTCTGCTCCCAAAGCAGGACACTATCCTGTAGCACTTTCTTCTTCAGCAGGAGTTGAAACCAGGGGTGTGATACGGGCCCTAAGATATTTCTGGCCTGTACACTCAGAAAGAGGTCAGAGAGAGGATGTTTGTCTAAACTAAAAGCAAGTTACACTAAAGTACACATTGCTTCCCTAGTTCTTACCTCCCAGGAACATATGGCCCTGGTCTCATCCTATCACCACCTTACAAATCTCTTGCTTCCCAGGAGAAGGTTTGCATTCTAATATGGAGTAGGTGTGATGGGAAAAGGGGTGGAGCTTCCAGTCTGCACATTCTTACTATATTGTAGTCTGGACTCTTCTAGGCTGATGGCAAGTGGGTCCATTACAAGAAGAAGGTTTAGTATCTCTGGCTGGCATCTGCAGCCCATGGTTGGGCCAAAGGCTAGCTGTGGCTAGACTGGAACATCTCTTAGGCTTTGTTTGTAAGAAGTTGTAAAAGGGGCTCAAATTAGAATTATTTCCTATAGAACAAGTGAGGTAAACATTGTACCAACCTTCCAAACCCATCAAGGCCATCTGCTCTTGATATTACATTCAGCTCATACATCACCAAACACTTAGGATTGACAATGGAAGTACTGGCGCCAGGTGCATGGGTGAATACCCCAAGTTGGGTATCGGAGGTTAGGGAGTTAACCATTATCAGCATACCACTGTCCTCTAGAAACCATGCTGGGAAAGTGTTTTGTGAATGGTGATATAAACTATGCTGGAAAAGCATTTTGTGAATGGTTATCTGACCTTCATGTTTTGGGGTTGGTCAGTGCTTGGCCTACCAGAGGAGGTATCATGGTCTAGCTGGCCCAAACCTTCTAAGTCTGTCTATGGAATTTATCTGTCCACCTTAATATGTGCCCACCCCCAAGTCACTTAGCTGCCTTTTACCAATATTGGCTAAAGTGTCTCCTTGGTTCTCCTGTGCCTCCCCCCATTTTCCAGCCCCACCCACCAGGAGCTGCCTGCCACCAAATTGCCATGCCAGCAATTTCCCCAGCCGCTTAAAAGGCCATCAAGACAGCATCAAACTGCCTGTACATGCTAAACCCAAATGGCTATGGAGCAGAGCCCAGAGAAGGATGCTAAATTGGATTCTATCAAATCAACATCAGCTGCGTGCAAGCCGCTGATAATGAAAGGCTCCTAACGATGGCGTTCATCTCTCTAAAGAGATGATGAGGAGCTGAGAATGGATGGCTGTTGGCTCTTGCTGAGGAGAGGTGGAGGCACCAAGGATAGGCCCTGTGATAGATTACCCTTGGTGGGTACCAGCCCAGGCTAAAGAGGATTGTTCTCCATTGTCAGAATGGGGATGGATGGAGGAAAGGTATTGGCATTCCTCTTCCCATTTCATACACACAAAGCACAGAGTTTAACATTCATTAGGACCCTTCATACCCTATTCCCACTGTCCCTTTGCAAGTCTCCAGGACTGTGGGGGTAATCATAGACAGGAGAAGAAGCATGAAACAGTTGATCTAGGGTCTAGTCTTGGGTCTCTTGTTTTCTATTTATATCTCCAGTGTTATTCTGGATTATGTCTTCTTGACATGTGTGTTAGTCCTGGCTACTCCTGGCTCAAAACAACACAGAATTATTATCATATAGTTTTAAAGTGAGAGGTCCCATGAGTCTGCCTCACAGTGAACAGCTGCATTCCTCTCTGAGGTCTCCAGGGAGCAGGTAGCTTCTTTCCTTTTTCCTGATTCCAGGGATCACTATCCTTAACTCTTGGCCCCACTTCCATTTTCAAAGTCAACATGGCTTCCTGGTTTCTTTTCCCCTTTTACGGCCACCTCTCTACCAAATAAAGCTAGAAGGGGTTTTTCACTATTAAGGCCTCTGAGGATGAGGATGGATCTATCTGGACAATCGTGGTCATTCTCTATTTCAGTGGCCTTGACTTTAATCGTATCCACCAATTCCTTTTGCCATATTAGGTGACACCTGTGTGTGGGCATGTTTTGAGAAAGCTATTGATTTTTGCCTTTGTAGTGTTCTGCAGCCTTTTTGTTCAGATGTTCACATTCCCTGCATTTGGCTGACGTGCCTGGTGATCAGGCTGTAGCCAGATGGGATCAACATTCCCAGCCTAGGCTGCCATGGCCACAGGCAGACAGCACTGAGGAAGTGGCATTTGTGGCTGTCACTGCCAAGATCTGTGCCAGCTGGAATGGGGAAGGAGAGGCCTGCTGGATGGGGCTTCCTTGAGTCTCCTTCTTGAGAGTAGGAAATCCAATGATGGCACTATTCATTAGATGATACTTCTTCATGCTTTCAAAGTCACATTGGTAAGGGATGTGTGTGTGCAGCTTTGTGGACCCACAATGCACACACGGGGGCTCAAAATAGGTCACAGACTTCCTTGTTACTGGTGACTTCAAGACCAGATCTAGAACTCTGAATCTCTACCAGTGCTCTGCTCATCTGGAGAAAGCATCTTCAGGTGGTGCAAATGGCTTAGCCTGGAAAAGGGTTCAGCAAGGCAACACAAAGTCTGTGCAGAGCAGCAGATAGCAGGAAGCAAACCGTGCTTGGATGTCCTAGCCAGAGTTTCTATTGCTGCAATGAAATACTGTGAGCAAATAGCAAGTTGAGGAGGAAAGGGCTTATTCCACTTCCACTTCCACATTGCTGCTCATTAAAAAAACTAAGAACAGGAGCTCAGGCAGGGTAGGAACACAGAGGCAGAGCTGATGCAGAGGTCACGGAGTAGTGTTACTAACAGGCTTGCTCAACCTACCTTCTTATTGAACCCAAGACCATCAGCTGGGCCCTCCCTCATTGATCACTAATTAAGAAAATCCCTACAGCTGTATCTTGTGGAAGCATTTTCTTAATTGAGGCTCCTTCCTCTCTGATGATGCTAGCTTATGTCAAGCTGACATAAAACCAGATGGCACATTGGAATTCCTGTCACAGGTAGTCCTCTGCATTCCAAGCTTCTTATCTGCTTGTGCAAGATGAGATTTCTGTTACTAGTAAGAATGGTTGTATACATCAGTACACAGTACCATTTCTGGAACAATGACTCATACATTTGAAGGACATTGGGAAGCCTAGTTCCCATGGATGTCTAAGGTCTCAGGCTCACTTTTGCTGTCTTCTGATCAGTCAACACTTGACCAGTATTTGAAGGGTGCTCTCCCTCCTGTATGTGGCAGAATGAACCTTTATGTGCAAGCACAGGTTTGCTACTGAAAATCTTCAGGACCTCACAGTAACTAGACTGATGCTTGTGAATATGAAACCACACAAGATCACATGGACAAAAGCCATTGTCCTGGGTACTCCTTCAGGGAGTGAGTGAGACCAACTTTACTTCTGATCTTGCAAGCATTATTTCATAGATGCACCTGTATTTTCATTGGCAAGAATTTCCAAGCACATGTCATATACTCACAGGGAATGCTTAGAGTCTACCATCTAACTAGCTTGTACCCAAAGCTACCCCCCTCTCCAACACTCTGCCCACAGGCAGTGATTTCTAATCGCTAATTGGCCCCCAAGAGCTGAGGGTATGTGTATGTGGAGAGAAATTGGCACTGGAGTCTCTAGCAGAGGTGGTTTTGGGCAATTTGCTCTATTTCTTTGTTTCTCTTTTTTTGTAAAGTGAGTGTATGTGAGGGTGTGTGTGATGGTCATTACGAGTCCTTATGAAGAGTCTTTCAGGTCTCAAAGGGAGGGTCACATAGTTCTCATTTACTTCACACAAAGACATTGTGAGGGTTAATTCTGCATGTCAGCTTTGCCAGGACCACACCTTTCACATATTTGGCCAAACATCAATCTAGGTTGCTGCACTGGTACTTTTAAATGACTTGATCAGCAAATCAGAAGGTGTGGTGTAAAGCAGCTTACCATCACTGTGATTGACAATGAGGACTGGCTGAAGCCCATCAATTGAAGGGCACCAAAAGGAGAAATTTCTCTAAACTACTTCCCTTGGACTTAAACCACAGCATAAACTCCTTCTGGAATTCCAGCCTGATACACAGATGTGCGATCTACAGCCCTTACAATCATGTAAGTCTGTTCCTAAAGCAAATCTCTCTTTCTCTTCTCTAATATGGACTTTGTAAGGCAGGAATATGATCATGCCATTGACATGGGTTTCAAAGTGACATGGACTGTGTCACTATAAGAAGTAAACATGTCCATTCAGCTATACGCTCTACATTTCCCAGCCTTTTGGTTATTAAGCTTGGTCATGTAATGAGGTCTGACCTCAGGAATGTGGGCATAGGGACACATCCAAACTGCATTTGTCTTAGTACTGCCCAGTCTCTTTGTGTTCTGGCTGAGTGGAGAAGTAGACCCAGAAGAGGTCTCTGAGAAGTCACTAAGTATCAGGAGCCTTAGTTCCCAAACTTTGGAGAAGGCTAGCTCCATGAAATTGAGATGTACAAACACAAGACATACACCCCCATGGTAGTAAGTTAATTAGACTTTGAAATAATCTGTTGTAGCAAATGATTCCTTTTGATATCTCATGGTCTAAAGTTGCCCAACCAGTAGGGGTCAGTTGGGAGTCTAACTCCAGCAATCTGGTTTGTTCCTCATTAAGTTTCTCTATCAGGCAGCTGGGCCTCAGTGAGACAGTATATCAGAGACATGGCCCTTGGGAGCCTCCCTATATATGATAGTGACTAGTCCGCAAAAGTTTCATTTTAGACAATTATTTGGCAGTGACTCTTACAATACTGTTTTGGGAAAAATGGAAAATCACAGACAGAATGATGGCTTCCTTACTGGTTACAAATCATCCCCAAGATGTGTTGATTAATGAGAAGATGTCAACTAGAAAGTCCCCAGTGCTAGGTCATAAAAGCTTCCTATTCCCCTAAAGAACCATATGACATGTCTGTCTTCTTTGGCATTTTATCCTGATACATGAAGACATAAGAGGTAAGAGGGATGCTTAGCAAACTGATAGATGAAGCAAAGGTATATGGGAGAGCTAATATGCTGGATGACAGAATGAACATTCAAAAAAGGTCTGGGCAGGCCAGAACAATGGGCTGAAACTAACAAGATAAAATGTAAGAGGTATAAATCAAAGTCCTACCTTCTGTTTAAAAATGGAGTGAAGACTGAATGTGGGATGCTCCACACTATAGCTGTCTATGTCCTGGGGCTCTTGTTTTCTATTAGATGGATGTGAGCCAAGAGAATGGCAGCCTTTTTAAAAAGGAGGAACACCATAGGCTGCATTCATAGAGGCATTGTGCTCAGAGAATGGTCTTTCACTCAAGTGTATACTCTTGCTCACTATGTGCTAGGCATTGTGCTGGGTGCCAGAACAAACCAGTGAATGGCACACATCAACCATGCCCTCAGAATACTGTGTGTGTGTGTGTGTGTGTGGCAAAGTTATTCTTTGATCTGCAAGTAGGTCATAAAATCTCAAAATCATGTGATATGAGGAATGGTTTGGAGAACCAGGAATAATGAGACTTAGGGATACCTTGGAAATACAAAGGATTGTGTCTTCTTACAAACGCTGCATACATATTACATACACTTCAGAAAGAATAGTGGCTAAGGACATGTGGCTGAGTTTGGCAGTATCTTCTAAGTCTATTCATCTCTCCAAATAGTTCCAATTGAATGCTATTTCTCCATTTCAAACATGAGCAAACCAAAGCTCAGAGATGCTATCCCCTGGATGCTTGGATAAACATGAGCAAATCAAGGCTCAGAGATGCTATCTCCTGGATGCTTGGATAAACATGAGCAAACCAAGGCTCAGAGATGCTACCTCCTGGATGCTTAGATATGTGTTCAGAGGAGACAAATGGCTAAGACAGGATCTGAATGGTATTTGCATGAATTCAGAGCTCTTTGCTCTTTCCTATACATCACCTAACTCAGCTCCCACATGCAATTAAAGAAATTTCTATCATCTGTGGTGCTATGTAGAGGGACTTCCTTCCTTGAGGTGGGTTTTTCCCTCCAGAAGCTGTGAGTCTCCTGGGATCTCCCACAAATGGCTTCTCTTCTAATGCCCTAGTCACTTGGCCTGGACCTAGGGGAAGGGCTCAGCAGGGGTGGTGTTAAGTTGTATTTTAAATTTCCTCTGTGTGGGAGCTATCAATTAGGTTCTCTCTGTTGGGAAAGAGTTCTAATACCCACTGGGAGAATGATTTGGACAGAAGCAACTGGACTGGGTGGCTAGGGACTGTTAACAGTGGGATGACATCCTTCCTGGGGAAGGCTTTGTGAACCATTGCACTTACAGAAACTCACCCTGAATGCAAAGCCACTCTTACTTCTTCAGATGTGCCATAACAGCTTTCAAATGAGTAATTCTTCTCTAGAACCTTCCTTAGACTCAGAAGGAAGGTCTGTTGATCCAACTGATAATGGTTTTTGTCTGTTTTGTTTTTGAGCAAAACAAAGAGATGCATAGCTCAGTAACTAGCAAACCCCCCCAGTCATCTCATCTCCATGTTCCTGCCATGCAACCTTGCATGGAGCTTTCCCATTCCAACCTTGACCCTCACACACATGGGCTGTTACTCTACTCCTCTTCTCTCAAAATCTCCCTGCCCATTTTCTACAAGAAAGCTACTTGGGTAAACAAATGTGGTATATCCACGCAGTGGAATATTATACAGCCTCCCAAAAGAAGGAATTTCAACACATACTACACTATGGATGTATCCAAGAGCAGCCTGAAGTAAGTTAGAACCAAAGAATAAGTGTATCACCCCACTTCCAAGAGCAACCCAGAGAACTTAAATTCAGAGACAAAAAACAGAGTGTCAGTTTCAGAGGCTGAAGAGATGGAACTGTGTCTGGGTACAGAGATTTATCTATTCAGGAGGAAAGGGGTCTGAACGCAGTGATGTTGGTTGGCCACACTGTGACTCTCTTTAATACCACAGAACTTAAAAATGGGGAAGTTGGTAAATTTTACATCACGTACATTTGCTATAGTAGAAAAATAAGGCTTTTATCTTCTAGTCTGAGTGGTCACTAGGGTGCCTGGGGCGGCCCAAGCCCTGGTCAGACACATGCTATCTACATCACTATCTCTATGTCCTTGTCTCCCACTTCTCATTCAAAGAGAAGAGTGTAGCCCTCTGTGAAGACTCACACTGCAAGAATTTCATTCTATGTATTGCAAGCAATGTCTAGACACTTAGTACTCAGCACTAGAGTAAGTGCTAGGGTGACTAGGTATTCATTGCTGGAGTGAATTGATAAAGACAAGCAGAGTCTCTGAGTTGATCCAGTGTGTCTGTCAACTTCTACTTCTTAGAACATGGTTTCTTTCTAGAAGAGATGGCCACATGGGACAGGAAGAAGGACCAGGGTGTAGCCTCCAGCTGTTTCCCAATATGAGCCAGATGGAAGGCACACACTCACATGTGGTTCAGGCCATAAGAGACTGCGTATCTAGGTATACCTGGCCTCTTCCCCTAATCCCTAGGATACCCTCTGGATATCATAGCCTGGTGTGAGCTGGGAGTGGAGGGGTGGCTGGAGCTGTGAGCTGCTCATTCCCATCTCAGCTCTTCCCGTCTCCAGCCTCCACCCCTTTCCATATTAAAGGCTCATTTATCTTTTGTACTTCCCCATTCCCTTCCGCACCCCATTCTGCCCAAGTGCTATAATTTATTCACAGTGCACATCTCCAGCCTGCTGCTCCCAGTCGCTGATGCCATCCATATTCTGTCTTGCATTATTTAACTCTGGAAAATGTTCTGGCCCCAAAATGAAGAGGGCGAGACTCATTAGTCTAGGCCATATATATTTCTAAGTCTTTGAAACTACAGAGAGCTTCACAATCAGTTTTTCAAAATCTCCTTCTTTCTTTAGAACAGTGGTCATATGAGGTAGGATGGCGTTGGCGCTGGTGTTCAATCCATACCAACCTTCCCAAGTAGGCACAGTATACATCTTGATGCAGGTCCTACTTGTCATTTACTGGTTATGGTCCTCTGGGGGCACATTTTTCATTCCCTGGTCATGGTGACCTCCTGTGTGAAGCACATCAGACCAAGTGGCCTCCCAGGCCAATGCAAAGTGCACACATGTGTTTCTGCCACTCCACAGCACCTCACAGGGCATGAGTGAAAGCCAAGCAAATTGTACCATTCAACGTGAATTTCTCTTAAACACACTTTACAACTCATGAGCAGACATATCTCCAAATTAAGCTCACTGTTTTAGGTAGTTTGCAGCCTGAGAATTGAAACTGAGAATGTCTACTAAGGTCTCACAGTCACTGAGTTTATATAGCAGTTTTATTTCCAAGCACACGAATGTGTTCAGTGTCCACAACTAGTTGCAGAAAGTGAGTTGTGGGGAGGGAGGAACCAGGTCACACAGAGGGAAATTAAAGCTCAGAGAGCCTAGATGTCTCCTTAAGCCACCCAGATGCACAGCAACAGGGAGCTGAGACTTAATGTTTTCTGGAAATTTCTCCATGGGACACCCCAAAGCTCCTTAGTTTCCCTAGCAACATGAAACAGCCTTTTTCTCTCTGTTACAGCCATTCAAGTCAGAGGTCTAGTGACCCTTTGCTTTGTATTGCATCATGATCCACATCTGAGCAAATACAGATTTGTTTTCTTGAAGATTCAGAAGCCCTCCTCCGGTCTCAGCTAGACTAGACTCAGGCCCTAGCTCCCTAACTGGTGTTCTCCACCCTAGGCTTCTTTAAATCTACTCCCCAAAATTTAAAATCTGGCAACTCCCAGTTCCCTCTGCCCTCACCTACTTGTTTGAAACCCTTTCAAAGATCTCATTGCTTATTGATCGAAGTCTCTGTTCTGCTGTGGTGTCTAGGCTGTTCCTGTTTTCTCTATCCCACACCTTAGGCTAGCGCAATCCTGGGCCAACAGTGATTCTCCAAACGAACCAGGTGGCTTCCCAGCCCCATGCTTTTCCTCCTGATTTTTTTAAACAACTTTTTTCTTTTTCATTTTTGTTTTGTTTGAGACAAGAGTCTCATGCAGCTAAGCTCAATCTGTCTATGTAGTTGAGAATGACCTTGAACTTCATGCTTCCACATCTCAAGTGCTGCTGTTGTAAGCACATTCTACTAATTCCATTTGTCTAGTGGTGGGGATCAAAGCTAGAGCTTTGTCCACACTAAGCAGCTACTCTACCAGCTGAGCAACACCCCCAGTCCCATGTTTTGCTCTTTATGGCTCATCCCTGTTTATTGTGTGATGCAGCTCACATCATGCCTTGGGGCTGGATTGGGTACCATTCTTCTTTGTTCTCATAACACTCTGCATGTACTTTCAACACAGTCTTTTCTGTGGTTCAGAAAGAATTGTGTTTGCTTATCTATCTCCATTATAAGACTTTTTGTTTCTTAAGAGCAGGAAACCAGCCCTCACTCATTTTTATAGCTGCAATGCTGCATCTACAAAGCAGTACAAAGTATGTCTGTGGTGGGAATTTGAGAGAAAACACTATCTTTGATTTTATTCTCAGCACAGTGGAGGAGAGCAAAATGCCTAAGGATATAGGGTGTCCTAATAAAGACTGTATTTCTTCTATTTGTATTGATCCCAGGGGCCTCTTTCAAAAATACTTCTCTGAGGTTCAGATGCTCATTGAAGGTCACTCATATCTGCTCAATCTCTCCTTTAGTTCTGAGTTCAAGACTAGGGACCCACTTCTCAAAGCAAGCTGTTTAATTGACTTAGAGAAAACTTTGATCTAGGTATGTCCAGCCTTTGTTCTTGTAATATGATGTCATCTGTAGAATTCATATGTGAGAACTATATAAGAAAGTGACAGAAAGTGGCAAAAAGTCTCATAATGTTTTAAGTAAGCTTGTGGTTTTATGTTGGGCTGCACATATTGCTATCCTTGATTATAGGTGGCGTGTAGGCCATGAGTTAAATACACCCTATGGAGCCTATTCCAAAGTCACAGATGTTAGCAGGACTCTGGATGGCCATCTTTGAAATTAGTGTCCTTGAGAGCTGATGACAGATTAGGGAAGGATTGGTGCAAACCTCTTCCTTTTTATTTTGGGGAGGATAGAATGCACATCTCTGAGATCCTCAGTGTTATCATCTGTTTCTCAAGTGTAGAGGAAGCCAAGGAACTGAGGGCAGAACACCCAAGACCATTCCAGGGAAATGTGCTCATGTGTACACATACATGCTATAATCGTTTCATCTACTGCTCAAGGAGAATGAACAAGTGTTGAGACACAGGCTGGCAGCAGCCAAGGTTGACCAGAAGTAGCAATTGTCTTTTCTTTGTGCAAGGACACTTCATCCCTGTCTATCCATGGAACCTAACAAAGCAATCACAGTCACCCACTGGTTCCATCTTTTACTCAATCACCTAATGATTTCTCAGATCCGGGTGGCAGAGCCACCGCCCCAGTATTAACACAGACTGTAATTACCCATTCTATTCCTCACCACCGCACCTCCGGTTTAAAGCTCTTAACTGGGCCAGATTTTACCGTCTTCTTGCTGTGGGCATAAAAAGGATTGAGGTCCTCTAATCACTGCCTGGGGCCTCAGAGCAGCCAGCCATAAACTGCAATATCTGCTCATTTATTCCTGTTCATTCAATTGGCTTCAAATTGCTCTGAACGAATTCTTGGGCTACGGACGAAGCTGTGCAGGCTTATTTTCATTAGCAGGGGGACAATGAGCAAGAAGATGGGGACGAAGGGGTAGGATTCTGTTGCTAGACTGCTCTCTGTGCCCCCAGCCTTTTCCATCAGCCCCAAGGCTCATACCTCCCCTTAAATGCAGAAAACTGGCCACTTGGGTGCTTGGGTTCCTGTTCTGCAGAGAACCTGGGTCTTATTGGTACAGAATGCTCACTCCAATAAACTCCTGATTTAACAGGTCCAGCATGGGAAGGAGAGCCATGCCTGTACTTTTCTCTAGCGGAGCTGTGTCTGATCATGGCTTTTATGTTTCCCAGGGAAGAACTGAAGGAGTTTGCTTAGAAGGAGGCAGGGTCTTAGGTGGCCATGACCTTCATGGTTTAAACTGTGAAGTAGCTCTAAGACACTGGTTGCTTTCCACTCTTACCATCAACAATGTTGTTATTAGGACCATCTCATCCTTGCATCCTGGGCTGAAATGATGCTTCTGAGGTCAAGCTATTTGGTCTTTTCGCCTTGTGTTCTTTCTTGATTTTCTATTTTATGGTTTTTATAGTTTTGGGAATCTCAGACATGTCTAATATAAATTTTCATGGTAAAATAGAACTCCCTTCCTTCCTTCCTTCCTTCCGTCCTTCCTTCCATCCTTCCTTCCATCCTGCCTTTCTTCCCTCCTCCCTCCCTCCCTCCCTCTCTTCCTCCTTCCCTTGCCCCCTTTTACTTTCCCCCTTTCCTCTCTCTGTCTATAACTTAGACTGTTAGAAGTTTATTCTTCAGGCCGGATTACCCTCAGTCCATGAGTTCCATGAGGCATATAACTTAAGAGCCAGAAGGATTTCTGTTCACCAGGCTTCCCCTTCTATTTATGTAGGCAGTGACTTTTTCTAGGTATGTTCCAACCTTTCCAAAGGCTTTCAGAATGCTTCTACTTCTAATGACCCATGTCACTCTGGAGGCGGAACGGAACACTTTAAAGAGGGGTTGAACAAAGATCTATCACACTTCACTTTTCTCTTTATTTTGGCCATAGTGTGGGATTTCAGAAGCAATACCCCCAACCATTCAGCTTCATGAAGGAGAGCTTGCAGGGGATGTGAACCTGTGCTAGGAAGAATGCAGGGTTTGCATCCAGGAGACTTGCATTTGAAGTGTGGGCATGCATAGGTAATGAATGGTGGGGTGGATACTGGTGATCAGGGACAGTGCTATAGAAGCATAGTCCTGATAAGAGCAAATGAAAAAAACTAAGATAAAGTGATGGAGTAGAATAGAGTCTGAGGTCACTTTGATGGGTGTGTGGGAGGGCGTGGTCAGGATCAAGAATGTTGGATAGCATAAATCTTACTTTTACTCTTCTAGGGGGCACAACCAATTTTTAAGGTGCTGTTCATGGAACTGATCTCTGATTGATGCTTTTCTCTTGGATCAACAGTTTGTTTGAAATCAGTGGCATCAGATCTTACTGAGCACTTCAGAACTGCTGGATTTTTGCTGGATTCCTCAATTTTGTCAGCCAGCAGGCAGAGATCTATCTAAAGATTGAGCTCAAGGTTGAGGAGACAGCTCATTTTATAAGGCACTTGAAGTACAGGTATGAGGACCAGAGTTGGAATTCTAAGTACTCAGTTCTAGGAAGGCATGTCAGAATCCCAGTATTTGGAAGGTATAGACAGGGGTCCATGGTAAAAAGCTTGTTAGCAGGACTAGTCAAATCAGGGAGCTGTGGGTTCAAATGGGAGACCTTCTTTAGTATATAAGGTGGAAATCAGTCTAGGAATACTCTTGCCATCAACCTCTGGCCTCTACATCTATATTCATGTTTGTACACATATACACACATTTGCCCATATGCACATGCAAAGATACACCCCCCCCCACACACAGTCCCACACATGCATGCATATTGAGCTTATCATGTGAACAGGCAACATGCTTCTGCTAACTTCAAGCCAGCCACTATAAACAAAAGGATCCAGCTTCTGTATTTCCAATTATCCTTTCTCTATTACTACCATAGCAATAGTGCCTTGAATAAAATGGCTGAAGTGGTTTAAAGGATGATAAGAAAAGGTCCAATTTTCCAAGTCTGTAAACATTTTCCTCTAGGCTTCCTTGGCATGGTCTAATGTCTTAATCCCTCAAGCTCAGGCCAACAGTGTCCAGCAGTGGCCTCATCTCTTTGTCTCATGTCTCTCGAGGGCTCAGTCCACTGCCTAACAGCAAACACAGCTTTCTAGTGGTAATGGAGGCTGGAACAGACTTGGAGCCCTGAAGCTTGACAGACAGAGCTGGGCACCACAGCAATCTGTAACACATCCCAGAGGCGAAGGCAGTGGACAGACCATGTTGACTCATGCTGTTTCTCAAAGCTCCAAGACTTCCTGGCAGCTGAGCCAGCTAGGGCTGGTAAGTCAGGAGCAGGGCCTTCCCAGAAGGTTTGTTCCTGACCTCAGAAGAATGCTCTGGATATTAGGCTTAGGTCTCTTAGGTTACTCTTCATTATCAGTCACCTCTATCTCCTTTCCCCAGAGCCTCTTGGCAGTGACTAACTCTCCTCCACACGGTCAATAATAATAACTCCTACTTACTTTATAATCATGTATATAACTTTTTTTTATAGTTTTAGGAGAAGGTTGATAATATCATTCCACTTTACAGAAGAGAACACTGAGGATGGGAAGATGACTAGCCATTGATCTTAGGTCTCAGAGAGAGGAAATACAGAGTTGAGATTCAAATTCTACTTGGATGCCAAAGACTGTGGCCTGGCCACCACAGTAAAGCAAAATGGGAAACTGTGCTGTGACAGATCAAAGACAGATGGTCCCTTACATTGGTTCCAGTGTACAGACTGTGGGATCTTATGGCCCATCTGAGTGACATGTGCATGATCTCGGTGTCAACTTCCTCCTAACCACTAATTGCCACCCATTCTAGCAAAGTGACATTATAGAGAAGCAGCTGAAACCACAGATTCTAGAGACCTTATATCTAGCTCTGATTCTATTCTAGCTTGTGTGACTTGTGACTTTGGACAAGTTACACGGTTCTTGTCTTTCTACATCTTGCTAATGGCTGCCTTCTGTAGTGTATACTCTCTTGTGGGAGTATACCTTCCTGTTGGATATATCTTTGTGTAGGAAATATCTTTCTATAGAGCATGCCTTACTGTGGGGGCATGGCTTTCTATGGGGGCATGGCTTTCTATGTGGCACACCTGTGTTTATTATGATTTTATTTTGAGACAGGGATTTTTTGTATAGCCTTAGTTGCCCTAAAACTCACTTTGTAGACCAGAATGGCCTCAAAATACCTGCCTGTGCCTCGTTAAAGGCACATGCCACCACCACCCTATTATTATTATTATTATTATTATTATTATTTTAATCAGACACAAACTGGAATCATTTGGGAAAAGGGAACCTCAATGGAGAAAATAACTATATCATGTTGGTTCATAGGCAATTCTGTGGGACATTTTCTTAATTAATGATTGATGTAGGAAGACCCAGCTTACTGTGGGTAGTGTCACCCCTAGGAACATGTTTCTGGGTTGTGCAAGAAAGGTATCCGAGCAAGTCATAAAGAGCAAGCCAGTAAGCAGCACTCCTCCATGCTTCTATTTTAGCTCTAGCTTTCAAGTGTCTGCCTTGAGTTCCTGCCCAGGCTTCCCTTCATGATAACCTAACCTGTAAGTGGATATAAACTCTTTTCTCCCCCAAGTTGTATTTGGTCATGGTCTTTACTAAAGCAATAGAAAGAAAACAGAGACATATTTCTATGGGATATATTTCCCTTGGGCTATATCTTCCCATGAGGTATAACTTCCTGTAGCATATACCTCCCCAGCAGAAAGCATCTTGGACCTGGAATGGGATGTTGGGATTCACTTTTCAGGAATGACACATGACAGCAACCTTTTTCAGACAATACCACGGAGCTCTCTAAGCTTTAATATCTTTATCTGTCATGTGAGTGTATTAATTCTCCCGAGTATTGAGGTTTTGTTAGAACCAAGGGAGATAGCAGTGGTTTTTTTTTTTTTTAAAAAAAAAAAAAAACTTTATTTATTTATTTATTTGCCTGGAACTGGAACTACAGACAGTTGTTAGCTGCCATGTGGGTGCTGGGAATTGAACCCGGGTCCTCTGGAAGAGCAGACGGTGCTCTTAACCATTGAGCCATCTGTTTTAATGGGTGGCAGGGACAGGGGTAGGGGATCCATGCAACAGCAAAGATAGGAAATGATGGTTTATTGAGTCTGCTCATCTCCTTGTGAGGTCATTTCTCAAGCCATCCTTGTGAGGACATTGTGAAGAAGACAGAGAAACAGAGGCTAGGTCTGAATGTGAAAGGAGAGAGAAGCCTTTCACACGTCTAGATGGGTGTGGCCAATCGCCGATCTGATGACCTTCCAGTTTACCAGCATCTTTCCTAGGCAGGGTCCATAGCCCCAGTGGGAGGGCTTGGTTCCTAAAAATGCCCATTTTAGGGTATGATTGGGTCACAGGAGTTCTGTGGACTCTTTGCTAGGGTTGGCTCACATTAAGACAATGCATTGGAGAAAGTGTTGTGGGTGTTTCACACAGAGCGACAAGAACTAAGCTAGGGAGCCCTGCTTTTTAGGGCACTGTAGTCTTATAAGAGCCACATGAGTGTCTGTCTTTGTGTTCACCTGCGTCATGTGGACAGACATCTACAAGATCCTTTAATTCTTCTGGGACACCCAATGTGGTGGCACATGCCTTTAATCTTAGCACTCAGGAGGCAGAGGCAGACAGATCTCCATAAGTGAGAGGCCAGCTTGGACTACGTATTGAGTTTCAAGCCAGCTAGAGCTACACAGTAAGACTCTGTCTCAAAAAAAAAAAAAATCTTCTGGCATGAGCGATTTCAAATATGACCTGGGTAAGCCAAATAAGCATTGATAAATTTAATATTCCAAAAGCTTGGATCCCCATCTTTCCTAATAGCTAAAGAAAAACTTTCTCAAATTCTCATGAAGAGAAGAATAAAATTTATCAACCTCTCTCTGAGGATATGATTCTTTTTCATGAAACCTGTTCTCAAATCTATTAATGCCAAAAGTTGGGTAGGGACAAAACACTACTTGAATTAATAACAGCCTAAAATGGCTTTAAATTGGTGGGAGACATGAGCTTCTTAGATCAAAAAGCTGTAGCTAGATTCCCATATGAGGGAGAGAAGATGGCGGATGACACCTGTATCAGATACTTTCTATTGTTGTGGCAAAACACCATGACCAAAGGCAACTTATAGCAGAAAGATTTTTATTGTGCCTATGGTTCTAGAGGGACAGTTCGGAATGGTGGTGGTGGGGAGGCATGGCAGTAGGTGACCAGAGTAGGAAGCTGAGAAATCCCATCTTCAACCACAAACATGAAGCAGGGAGGGAGAACTGGAAATGGAGAGGCTATATACTCATAAAGCTGGCTCCCAATCACTGACTTCCTCCATTGAGGCAGAACCTCCTAAAGGTTCTAACCCTCCCAAACAGTGCCACCAACTGGGAAAGGACCACTTGTTCAATTACCTGAACATAAGGGGGGATATTTCTCATTTAAGCCACTACAACACCAACACATACACACACACACACACACACACACACACACACACACACACACACACACACACTGAATTCCATAGTAGGAAAGAAATCCTGAGTATAGGGAGCCCAGGTCCTTTGTAGTGAGCAGTAACTACTAATACTTTACTCTGATATGGAATCCCTCATTATCTTCTAGATTTTTTTGCTATACACATATTTTTACAAGGTGATCTGGAGCAGTCAGTCAGCATCTTGCACGTAAGACACATAAAATCCCAAGAGTTCTATGGAGAGGGGTCTCTCACTGTTTCTGCATTTTGTTGTGTCTTTCTTTGTTTTTAGGTTCTATTTCCCAGCTCCATCTTTTGTCAGGAAGTTATCTCTGTGGGGTCTAAGACTTTTGTCCTTTCGTGTTCTGCCTTCTGCGACATTTACATCTAACCTGCAGAGGCCTTCCTGGGGACATCCATGAAAGAAGGTTGCTTTTTTCAAAGGTCCTCGAGGAAACTGCACCTGGAAGGTCTCATCTCCAGCTGTAGAAACATGAAGACAAATTGCATGCAATTTAGAAGCAAGTAACTTGGGTGATTAGAGATGATGTCAGGGGAAAGAACCACACATGTCTGCTAAGGTTATGGAGAAGCAGCTGAAGAACAGGAATGTGAGACACATCTCTCAACTGCATGTCCCAGGCATAGAGAGCCTTTCATGGTACAGATCTCTGGCTCTTCTCTTCTGATGTGGCCCCCCTCTGCATCAGTGCATCAGCTGCTTTTCACATCACCATGAGCAAAATACCCTATAGAAACAACTTACAGGAAGGATTTGGTTGAGCCTACTGTAGTTCAGAGGGTACCTTCTGTCTATTATGAGTGGCACGGACATGGTGGCTAGAATGGTTAGGTATACAATGGGCAGAAGTTTGTGGTATAGCTCCTCACACAGGGCCAATTAGGGAGTAGAGAGCTGAGTCAAAGTCAGGGCCAAACTATAATCCATAAGGTCTCCTAGCAGTGGCCACTATCTGCTACTAGGTGCTATTTCCCAAGAGTTCCACACCCTTCCGAAATAGAGCTAACTGACCGGGGACCAAGTGTTTGGAAACAATATTCCATGGGGGTTATTTTATATTTAAACTGTAACAGATTTCCTCTCTTACAAAATTGGATGAAAATGATTACTTTTGTGGTTGGAGATTAAAGACATACTGTATATTAATTATTACCTAGCCCAGTGTCTGGTGCATAAGAAGAGCTCAGGCAGTGTGTGCTGGTTTTGAAATACAATGAACAAGGACCAGAAAGAACCTTAGCATCATCTTCAAGGTCTCAGTCCATAGAAGATGAAAGTGAAGGTCTGAGAGGCAGGTGGATGACCCATGACAGAGCATTTATCACAGACAGAGCAACACTAGCTCAATGTTCATTGGAATCTGGGTCTCTTGAGATTTCTAGATTGAAATTTACCCAGAATATTTAAGAACATATGATGGAGGCTGGAGAGATGGCTTAGTAGTTAAGGGTATGTACTTAACTGCTAAGGTTGTATCATTTTATTATGCTTTCATTGTTAATGAAATAAGAAAGAAGAGTGGAAGCCTATCAGGTTTCAGCTTTTTCTATGTTCCTTAAAAGAAAGCAAGGGCATTGATAGCAGTTTTGCTGGCATGAAATGGAACACAGGTCTTTGTAGCAAAGGCCTTCCAAAGTTCTTCTAACTCACTTTGGATGGTGATGTCAATGTATATAGACTTGTTATTTTAGGGCCTCAGTAAAGGTGGCCATAAATTCCTTATTTTTCTAAAGTTCTCATTAGATGGCTCTAGGTTTATGTGAGGAGAACTTACTATACTTCTCATAAGTAAATTAAGCTCCCTCTCACAACCCTGCTTAAGGATGCCAATGCTCTTTATTTCCAAGGAATCTCAGAAAGCATTTTTTCAATCAACATCTATTGAGCCAAAAATGATTATGTCTCTACTTTCTATTAATCAAAATCAACTGCCAGTCAGAGCTTTTGATCAGTCTCTGACCATTGCTTTTTCGCTGGGTTGCAACAGTTCTGGGCTATAAATCAAAACATGATGTTTTCATATAACTAAGCAAATTTATTTCCAATGAACTATTTCTGTTGTGTTTTTGGAAATACTGAGAGTTGCCCAAAGATTCTCATTACTACTGCCAAGAAGCACTGGAAACCATTAGGCATAAGATCAAGAAACTCAAAGATGAGCTACGATGATGGCTTAGTTGGGAGATCATTTGCCATGCATGCACGAGGACCAGGATTCCATCCCTAAATAAAGAGCCAAGTGAAAGTGTGGTGCTGTGAGTTTGGAATTCTAATACTGGAGAGGCAGAGACAGCAGGATCCCTGAGACTTACTGGCCAGCCAGCCTAGATAGGTCAGTGGGAGACCCTGTCTCAAAAACAAAACTCTCAAGAAACACTAGCTGAAGTTGACCTTTGACCTCCATGTACACATGAACATAGATGTCCACACACCAACACAGACATATACTCACATGCACATATACAGAGAAGAAGATGGTGAAGACAAAACAGCAGTAGCACCTAGAGGGACTTTAAGAATAATATGGTCCAACCTATGACATCCTTAAGAATAATATGGTCCAACCTCTGACTTCCTTAAGAATAATATGGTCTAACTTCTGACTTTAAAAGGAGCTGAGGGTTGAGAGACTTGTCTAAAGACACTAACTGAGGTCTCTTAGAGTTGGCCCCCAGACCTGTTAACATGGCTCTCTTTTCTGAGAATAAACTGGCATAGGGGAAAACCTTACGACTACTCTGATGAGTTCTTCCTCATTGAGAGCCTGGAGACAACAGACTGTCTTTCCTCATGTTACACTTTGAATATGAAATAACTCCCTACAGATTCGTGTGTTGAATTTGTGGTACCCACCTGGTGGCAGTATCTGGGGATGGGTGCTGGAAAGTTTAAGAGGTAGGACAGTAGCGGGAGAAAGTATGTCATGGGGTTAGGCCCGTGGGGGTATCTTGTCCCTGCCCCCTCCCCTCCTGTACTGTCTGTTTCCTGGATACCACATTTGAAGTTCATATCACTATACTATTCAACTTGCCCCAGGCCCAAAGCGTGTGGCCAACTAACCATAGATGGAGCCCTCAGAAGCCATGAGACACAATAAATATTTTTCCTTTAAGTTGTTTTTTCAGGTATTTTGGTCACAGTGATGAGGAAACACATGGTCTCTGGGAAGAGTCTAACATTCAAAAGAGATATAGGCCCTGACATTTTGAGGTTAGGCTAGGCCCTGGGAGGAGTCCATGTTCTCCTGAGACCAGGTGCAGGAGCCTTATTTTCTTGTCACATGTCTTAGACTTCCAGATCTTTCTTCACTTTCCTGATATGGTTCAATGTCCTTCCAATGAATCATTGCTAAGATAAATAAATCCTATTTTGAGGTGGTATTTGATGCTAGCTACCAAAAATTTCTTAACTAAAAGGAGGCACAGGATTTACAAGTAGCAATATTGCCATGAGAACCCAGACCTTGGGACTTTCAATTTAATGTTCTCTGTAGCACTACACACTGCCTCAGAAATATACATGTAAGTCCTTGATGTAACTCATGATTTTAGTGACACAATAATTATTAGACAATGGAAGTTCTAGGGGAAAATTCAATCTTTTGTTATTGTTACTAAAAAATCTTTTTAAGATTTTTGAGCTAGAGAAAACAAACCACAATATACCTAAATTCTCTATTATATTAAATTAGAATAATGAATCCAGTTTACTTTAAAATGTGATCTTATAACACAATTTCTAAGTAGATTTGCCAGAATATCAATATACAAAATAAAAATTCTGCAGATATTAAAACCACTTTTGCTGATACATTTAATAATACCACTTGGTTTTTGCTTTGAGTTCTTAGTGGGATGCAAATGAATATGTATCTCTAGGTGAAAGGATACACATTTATTCCAGGGTGTGAGGGGAACAATGAGGGTTTTTACATTTTATGAATATCTTTATTTTATCAGTCGAGACACTCATGCAATTGTTTGGAGTACTTTCCCTGAGAAAAGGGAGTGACGAAGTCAAGGGATGTTTGTATAGGAGTCAACATTGCATTATTATAGCAAAGTACTTGAGTTTATACATTTTAAATAGAGGAAATGTTTATTTTGTTCCAGAGTGTTGGAAGTTTCAGTCCATGGTTGGCTAGCCTGATGCTACTGGGCACAGGAGCCTGTCTATTGTAGCAGAAGCATGCAACTCATCAGGGAAGCAGAGGAGAAAGAGGAGGGCCCACACCCTTCAAGAGCAGGTCCTCCTTTCTAACTAGGTCATGTGTTTAGATGTTTTTAGTCATAGTTTGGGGACCAAGCTTCAACCACAGGGACATTTGCAAGGCACATATTCAAACCATGGCAGTAGGTGAGGGTTAACCCTGGGTGTTTGCTGTTCTCCGCGTTTCAGCTCACCTTTCCAAGTATATTTTAAACAAAGAAAATGATAGCTTAGCTTATGTGTTGTCTTTACAACTTTTAGTGCCTTGTATAGAAATAGGTGTTTAGTAAATGCCCGCAGAAAGAGAATGGCATGAAGGAAAAAAGGACTGAGAAAGAAAACACTACTGGAATGAAGTGTCCTTGAATAGCTTATTTGACAACTGTCTTCTCAAATCCTTGGGTCCCATCTTCCACATAGTCCTGTAGTAGGTTGGGAGATGTGCAGCCATCTTGGCTGGAATGAGAGATGAGGAATTCATCAGTGTAAAGAGACAGTAAAGGAGACCTGGGAAGGAGAAAGGAAACAACAGTGGAAGGAAGCAGGTATAGCTGAGGAAATGAGCCTGGTGGGGAGCTCAGAGCCCTTGCCGCCCCCCAACTTTGCTGGCATCCCCTTCCTGCCCCAGTGCCTGCCCTGCTCCTCTGCCATCTCAGAACTTAGTGGAGAAACTTTTCATAGCTAAGTAACAAACCAGCTTCCTTTTAATGTGTTATCAGGATATTTGTGGTTTAGTAGATTTTTTTTTTTTTGCTATAGGAATGACTTTGTAATGATAGGATTTGTACCACCAGCCAGCGATTGGCAAAGGTTTGCTTAGTTCTGGAAATGAATCTTGGTTAATGCCTCTTACGGGTCCCTCTCTGCTTCCCCCTTTCTCCTTCCTGACTCACCCACCTCCATGCACCTTGTCTTCCATCTGTTCCTGTTCTCTGTGCTTACTATTTGACTAGTAAGCCAAGAACTAAAGAATTCTACACACACACACACACACACACATGCATACACACATGTGCATACACAAACACACACATACACACACCACATGCACACACACATGCACATGCATACACACATATGCATGCATACACACACACACACACACACACACACACATACAGAGATGAGGAGAGAATTGTTTCCTCCATTTAAAACAAGGTATGTAATATGCTTTCAGAATATAGGGAGTTCTCAAGATGTTGACTGTGTCTGTCCCTGGGACAAGTGACAAGTGGAGTGTGCTTCGGACCCAGAGTGGCATGTCCTCCCTCCATGAGTGTATTTTATGAACATAAGTATCAAGAGCCAGCCCAAGGCAGGATGGAAAAACTTAGGTAAAAGAGTTAAAGAAAGAACTCTGGCGATAGATAGAGGCAGATGAATGAGGTGAAGACGGATCTGTCTGGCCATAGCAATTAGATTTCCTGATGTCTGTCTGCCTGGGGCTGCGTTACCTGTAGCATTTGAATTCCTGGAGAGATGGCTCAGAGGTGAATTCCTGGCCTGGCAGGATGGATGAGCAGACCTAATTTGATCTCCAGGAGAACTGACCCCTACAGATTGTCTTTTGATTTCCTATTTGCTGTGGCACACACACACACACACACACACACACACACACACACACACACACACTTAAAAGTAAAGCGTGATGATCTTGTATTTGAAGATTAGGACCCACTGGAAATAATTTAGCAATACAATGAGGGCCAAATAGAACAAAATAAACGGATTGTGTTGGGCGTGTTTCAGACTGGTGGAGGAGGTCTAACAGCTGAAGCATTGTAGAAGAGATCACTAAATCAGGAAACAATGACGTTTTAATAAACCTAGACAAGTACCTGTCCTCATCCTGTCTGATGCTCCTGTTGTGGGTAGTTGGAGTTTGTGTCTCAAAGGTGCACACACTGAGAGTGTGGTCCTCCAAGGACGTGTCAAGAGGTGGACTGTTGGATGTAGATCAGGGCAGATGTTCAGTGATGTTCTGTAGGAGCTGTATCTAGCATGAGACTAGATTAGCTCCTCAGACTGGGCCCCCCACATGTTAGGCTTCTTCTGTATGTGCCCGGTTCCTTCTATGCTTATCTACCATGTTATAATACAATCAAGAGCCTGTGCCAGAGACCGAACACATGAAGTACTTGATGCCTCAGTTTTCCTTCTAAATGAGAATTTATAGTCAACATGCCCTCCATTTTATTTGATCTTATCAATTACACCACATAGCCAATCTGAAGACATGCCTTGATAATATTGTAAATTGCTCTGGTAATGGACTTTTGGAATCAAAATAGCAAATGTCAAGTCTATAAATACCAGGGTTCTGTCCACTGTGTAGTACTGAGTTCCAGAGAGAGGATGCTTGGCAGAGTTCCCTCTTGGCTCTGGTCTCTGTAAAGCTCTGAACAATCTGTTCTGAGACACAAAGAATGAAGTTCTCCACAGATACGTCTCTTTGAGATAGTCCTTTTTTGATGAATGTTCCCAAGGTGCACCTCAGAGGTTGTTCAACCAGCTGCCAATGGTTTCTGCCCTCCCAGAACAGATACTGCCAGAGCCTGTGCTGAGCTGGAACTAGGTGAGAGGCTGGTGTTGGGGCCTTATCAGGTGATAAAGCTGATGGTAGGAATCCTGCTTTGATATGGATGAGCCAGAGAAGACAATAGCATCTGTTAAGTGGAAAGCACTCTATGTAGAGATCTTAGAGTCCTTGAAAGTGTACTGATGTTGGATGTCTTTCTGTACACTGTAAATTATCATTGGATAATAATAATAATAAAACTGTTTTGGCCTATGGCAAGGCATCTTAGAAGCAGGCAGGAAATCCGAGCATAGATAAAGGAGAAGGTGGGCAGAGCCATGGAGAAATGCTGTCAGCTGCTGCTAAGAGAGAGGCAGATGTAAAGAAACTCAGGTAAGCTACAAGCTAACGTGGCAAAACATAGTTGGATAGAAATGGATTAAGGTGTAAGAGCTAGCTAACAAGAAGCCTGAGCCATAGGCCAACCAGTTTGTAATTAATATAAGACTTTTGGGACTGTTGGTCTGGATCTAGGGGCTAGTCTTGGTCAGAAACTCCTACTACAGTGGACAGAAGGCTGGCTGAGTAGCAAGGTGTCCAAGAACAGCTGCACACTTCCTCTCTGGTTTGATTCCTGGGAGCATGTCAGACAGGTTTAATATCATTCAGAGAAGGAAGGGGAGATCAATTGTCTTCCATATTTATTGATCTTATTCAATGCATGGCTGAGATAATGGGATGGGAGGGGAACAGAAGCAAAAGCATAGCTCTCCGAAGGCAAGTAAGTGACCATATATTGGAGCGGTGAGACGGTCAGGGAGGTTGCTGGCCACAGCTTGCTCTGACTTCCTTAAAGAATGAGTGGAGGCTTATGTGCATCTGGGGTTGTGGAAGCACCTGCCCTGAGAAGCATCTTTCTGTCCTGGGGGATGGAGTCTTATACAAATATAGTAGAATTTCTCTTTTTTCATTCTGTTTTTTTTTTTCCTGGTTTAGAAAATAATACATGTCTAATTTCAGAAAAGATGGCTCATAAAAGAGTAATATAGTAGAAAAATTAATTCCATCTGTGTTACAACCATTCCAATCTTTTTTCCACATATGATTTATGTAAGTTTGCTGGAACTTACATGCATGATACCACATCTTGCTTTCTTGCTTGATAATAATAATGGTATTATTAATAATTACAATAAAATTAAAAATGATTTTCTATATTATTAAAGTTCTTCATAATATCCTCTAAATAAGACCTTTTAAAATGCAGAATAACCATTATGGAAATTTGAAAAATACAAGAAGAATCAAAGAGGAGGTAAAATTAATCAAAATGTTGCCACCAGAAATGACTTCTATTGATATTTCAATGCTTCATTTTGAATGTTTTTCTATATCTATATATCTAATCTAAGCACCTCGATGGATTTGTCAGTCTTACTTTTCACTTATGCTTGAAATAATCTGTAAAAACATAGCTTATATACTATTTAATCTTATCTACACAGCAGTCTTTATTTGCCCAGTCCACTATCACTGAATTATGGCAAACACAGGATGGCTTTATTTGTATTTGTCTTTAACCTCTCAGGACACAGGAAAGAATAACAGTCTGGACAGCCAACTCTCAAGTGCTTAAGAGACACATACAGCTCACGGCTGTCATGGTGACAGGAAGATGTGGATCATTCCCACTGCCATGGAAAGTCCTTGTGCAGAAGCTAGAGAGAAGAAAGGATGCTCCATGTCCTTCATTTCTAGTTTTGCTTCTAAAGGTCTCAGGTTCTTTTCTTATTGCTGTGACCAAAAATACCCCAACTAAAGACATTTCATGGAGAAAGAATTTATTTCTACTCATCATTCAAGGGCACAGTGCAGCCTGGCTGAGAAGTCAGGGTGATAGGAATGTGAAGCAGCTGGTATCATTACATCTACATCAGGAAGCAGAGAGGTATGAATGCATGTTGTTATTCTGACCTCTCTCCCCACTTTCACAGTCCAGGATCACAGCCAGGGAATGGTGCTACCCACTGTGAGCACCCCAATAAACACAATAAGAAGAATCCCCCACACTCATACCCAGAGGTCCACTACCCAGGTGATTCTTGCGTCTTTGACACTGGTAATTATAATATCAAGATATGCTTTGGGGATCCCATTGCCAGAAGCACTTCTGGAACTTTCTATCTCATGTTGTAACCCTCAAATACCTCTTCTCGGGAAGAAGTATTCTTTAGCCTCCCCTTAGTCTGGTTCACAACCAGGTTTTATATCCAAAGGCAGAGATTAGGCAGAGTTTCCCCTCAGCATGGGGAAGGGTAAAAGTTCTCCATATCTTGGCAGCTTTGAAGGCAGTGAGAGCCTATCAGCTACCACTCCCCTGTTCTGAGGGTAAGCTTGCTATCACACCAGGACAGGTAGGGGCCCAAAGGCCTAGTGCGTAGAGGGAGACAAGGTATTAGTTGCATAAGCACACAAGAACATTGAGAAATAAAGGGCCCGTTGCACATACCACATGCCAACAGCAGTTTAAAAGCTAAGCACAACTTCAATTTATTTAATTCATATTTCAGCATCCAAGTTCCAACTGTCATGTTATGAGCAGATGACCTCAGAGAGCTTTACAGGAAGTTCTCTGGGCCTTAATGTCCATGAAAAACATTTCAGTGGCTAAAGAAATTATTACTAAAAAGGGATATGTATTTGACAGGATGATTCTGGGCCCCAATGGAGATTGTATTAAAACCCCCTCCTCCTTGTCCATTGTCTTTTCTCAGAAGACATTAGATCAGAAAGGGATGAGAATGGAGAATTCCTGCCAGAGAGGAATGGGATGAGAGAGGGACCTTGTACCTCCAAGTCCCAGGTCAGCTCCCACTTCTGTAAGAGCAAGAGATGAGCTTCTATTGCCCATGGGCACCTCATGGTAGACACAACGTCTTGTACAGGCACAGGGCCTGTCTTCCTTACGACCACAAGTCATCTGGCCTTATTCAGCCTCCGTGTGCTCTCAAAAGACAAATGTATTTTAGGAAAGATAGTGAGATTTGGGACCAGAGATAGTGCTTCTTTATATTCTCTCTTAATATATTAATTTTGTTAAATACTATTATATTTATGTGATATAATAAAGTAGAATGATAAAAATACACTATTATAATCTGCCACCTCAACTAAGAGCCAATGTGGTGAGTACTACCTGCATTGTTCACTCAATATTTTGTGGATTCTACTGTTTTATAAAGATAAGAATTATTGGACTGGGGCTATGGCTCAGTGTGGGTAAGACCCTGGGTTCAATTCTCCTCACTGAAAAATAAAAGATAACCAATGTTTTGTGTTTATCATTCCCTGGAGTTTGAAAGTATAATTTTATTTCTCTTTCTGTGAAGCATTACACAATATGTTCTTCATTCTTCTTGCTTTTGAGCACAAAACAAAAGATATATTGATGATAATTTTTGAGGCTTTTTTTAATTCAATGTACAGTCCTAGAATTGGCCTTGTGGCTGTGAGTAGCTGTATTACATTCATTTTTCACTATCTATATTCTATCGTGTGGAATATACCAAGATTTATGCATTTGCTTTCCTCTTAGAGGGGCATTGACTGTTTTAAGCTATCATTGTGACTGGAAACATCTTTCCTGTCTTTATCTTTCCCATGAATCTCTCTAGAATGCATACCTACAGCAGAGTCACTTGGCCTCTCATTGCTGCAGTTTTAGCTTTCAAGATGTTCCTTTTTTTTTTTTTTTCAAAACAACCAAATAACATTACTAATCCTAAAAAAAAATCTATCAACCATCAGTACACTAGGAATTAGACATGACTAATTCCTGAGTATATTTGCCACACTGACCCATTTAGAAAAAACAATTTAAAAAAACATTTGTTCTGGGTGGTCAGGAGGGGGGTCTTATAATCTGAATTTTTCAGTTTTTCTCTTCTCTTTCAAGAAATTAGAGCTAATGCCAGATGCCCAAGGTCTTTGGGAGGAATCATAGAAAAAAGTAAAAATAGAGATGGGATTTATTACTTATGGAAAATCAATCAGATAATCAAAGTGTGGGAAGATTTTTTTTTTTGAGACAGAGATTGTATCTGGCAAGTCCAGAGCTTGCTAAATCTCCACAGTGACACCAGTCATTCATAATTTCCTCTCTCGTTTATAGTACTTGTTCCATCATAGGGGACCAGAAGGCACAATAAACAGGGTGGATAAGCAGAAATAGAAGCTTTGGTAGAAACAGCCTAAGAAAGTATATGCCCCCTTCCATCTTCCAGAGCCTCACAGACAGTGAGCAAATCAGGGAAGAAGTTTTAACCCAAAATCAGGATCAAAATTGTCTTTTACGAAGGCCTAAGTTATTGATTAAAATGGAGGCTCTGCTGTTTGAACTAATAAGGATGAAGAGCAGCTTGTATTAATCAAGATTAACAACAAAAGTCGTAAGATCCACTTCATGTTTTATCCAGGAGCAGAGGAAAGCTGTGACCACAGAGGACACTTAAAAAGATTATTGGAGACAGAAAACTCTTTGAAGATACTTCTTAGCTCAGCTCATTCAATGTTGGGATTGATTGTAATAAGGTCAGTAACAATCATAAAAACCCACATCAAATCATTTTATTATAATGCTACTTACTATGTAAACTGTATGGCTATATATAAAATCAAGTGTGAAAAAAACATCAACCTGAACTAGAGAGATGGCTCGGTGATTACAAGTGCTTGCTGCTTATGCAGAAGACCAGAGTTCAATTCCCAGCACCCTTGTTACATGGCTCCCAAACTCCTGTAACTGCAGCTCCAAATGACCTCTTCGGGCACCTGTGTGCACATGCACATACATATACACACACACAAAAATCAAATGAATATTTAAAATATAACTGAGTTATCATACTTTTCCTCTCAAGACTCTGCAATCTATGTGAAGAGGGAGCAGGAAGATTGTAGGAGCCAGATGTGATGGAAGATGTTAAGGAAATAGCCTTTTCCAGACTCAACAGGGTTGATACATGAACTCACAGAGATGGTGACAGCATGCAAATACCTGTACAATCTCAAGCAAGACAAAGTCCCAGCACAAGGAAGGGATGGGGACACAAGATCACATACCTAGGCTACAAGCTATTCACAAATAATAGCTTCCGGAAGAGGGACTATCACTTTTCTTCAGTAGAATGACAAACCCCAGGGTAGGCTTCATGCACAGGAGTAGATGGGTAACACAAAGTATACTCCATATTTTCTAGAGAATTCTTTCTTCTTTTTATTAAACAAAGAACATGGAGTTGATAGGTAGGATGTGAGAGTAATTGGGAAGAAGGAAAAGAATATGACAAAAATATACTGTGTAAAATTGTTAAAGTAATAAATTCTGGTCCCACTGTGAGAGGCCCCATAAAATGCCCACGCCATGCAGCTGTGATCCACATTCAGAGGGCCTAGTTCAGTCCCATGGTGGTTCCACAGCTGTCAGTTAAGAGTCAGTGAGCTCTCAATAGGTCATTCAGGCCAGCTGTCTGACACCATCATGACCTTGACCCCTTAGCTCATATAATCCCTCCTCCCTCTCTTCACCTAGACTGGGAGCCCAGCACAGTGCCTAACTATGAATCTCTGTATCTGATGCCATCAGTTGCTGGATGAAGGTTCTTGGAGCCCATTTCCTACAGAGGAACACCTTGCTCAGCCTTGATACTGGGGGTGGGGTGGTGGGGTGAGATGGTGGATGGAGTTTGGGGGTAGTGTGTGGGGGGCTTGGTCCTTCCTCAACTTGATAGGACCATGTAAACTGTATGGCTTTACCTTCTTTGAGGAATGGATGGGGGAATGGGATGGTAGGAAGCAGAAGGATGGGGATGGAGAAGGAATAGTGGTGGGTATTTTAAAAAAGAACACAAAAAACCTTTAAGAGCTGGTTAAAAGATAATCAAATTAATGCTTATTTCTGAATGCAAAGTTTCAGGTGCCCCCCTGTCTCTCTATCCATTAGTTACCTTCAGGTTTCTTAGCCTTGTTGACCTGTAGAGTGTCATGTGGTACTTTCTTGTTTTCATGTGTACTCACATAACTGATAGTAAGGTGACCCTCTTTTCATACGTGTTTTGCTTTTCATAGTTTCTTAGGAGCAACTAACTCCTTTTCATGTCTTTGTATTGTTTTTCTATTGAGTTTTGTTATGTTCTGTATTGACTTCAAAGAGTTACTTCTGTG